>JAPMNZ010871013.1:0-12561 GCA_029875035.1 Pomatoschistus microps
AAACAGACATGTCAATATTAATTGAGGAAAACACATACAAAGAAGGAGATTTGTTATTATTCTTTATATTCAGAAGACAAAGTGGCCATTTCTGTTAGTGAGAGAGGAGTCAAATACATGTGCCATACCTTGGTGAAGAGAAAAACCTGACAGATATTTTAATTAAAAGGAAACTCATGACTTAGACAGAGCCATTTCATGAAAGACTTGTGCAAATATGTAAAATAGTCTATAAATATTCCACTTCTTATGGAAATAATTGGAACAATCACATTCACAGTCTTTGGCGTTTCCATAGCCTGTTACTTTGCTTGTCTCCAAAGTGATTGCTATGGAGGCGCATCATCTTCTTTCATTGCAAGGAAAGAAATAGTTTTATATTTTGACACAAGCTCGTGCCAAAACATTCAACATAAATTAATGTTAAAAATTTCTGAAATAAATTTGAAATATGAAGTCAAGTCTAAAAAGATGTCTACTTTTTAGTCAAAATAACAGATACTAATTATTAATCACTATTTGATGCATTGAATCTATTTAATGGAAAGTAAAACAATGGAAAGAATGAAATCCACCCCAAGAGAAAGTACAACTCTTCTGTGTTGAAGCAGAACTTGTGGCATAAATATTCTCCTTGTTAGCTGAGGCCTTCATAATAAAAAGCCTTTACACTTGTGGGAGCGGCTGGTGGTCTTGCACACACTTGTCCTGTGCCAGGAGCATGCTGGGCTGCATTAAATATTAACTGCCATGCTGTGGTGTGCTTTCGTTTCATTAAATATTTCACTAGACTTTGTTGAATGGGCAGTTCGAGTTAAAAAGTTCACTGGCGTATTATTCTTTCAGCGCGATCTTTGTTCTTAGAAACTCCACTGCTACCTGCCAGGTGCTGCTACTTTGTTTTAATGGTTTTTACGGCTGTAAAAGGCCAAGTTTAAAAAGGGAAAACAATTGTAAAAAATTGTAAAAGAAAACAAGTATGGTAGGATATCACCAAATATGAAATACTTATATATTTGAATAAAAACTCCACAGAAAAGTCTGGCGGTAAGGGATAGGGCTAAGCGCTGCGCCGTCTCCCCTTAATAGTTCCCCTTAATAGTTGCCAAACTGTAAAGTAGTCCCACAGACTACAGTAGACACTTTTATCTCACACAGGTGTCTGGGCCCCTGTGTGAATAAAGACTCTAAAATAATGTCCATGCAAGAAGCCTGCAGTTCTTCCGACAACTGTTGCTGTCTTCTGATTCCTTCGTATTTAATTGTCATAATTCCACCAACATGAAACACCCACTGGCCTTTCTCATAATCCCTTTTTAATCCACATTCTGCGTGTGTTCCACATCGATAAAAGATGCCAAGCAGTATTTGATGCATAATTTCCGTGCTCTTTGAGACAGCTCTGTGTCTGAATGGTAGCAGTGATTAGCGATGACCTTTCCGTCTTAGTCATGGCAAGTCCACATTAATTTGCCCACGTTTCAATGGAGACTTATATTCTTGTCAGGAAGCTATTAGGAACCTTTGTAGTCATTAGTTCCCGCAAACAATTTTGGTGAAACACGATACGCGTCGAGAATGATTATATTTACAAGAAGATTAAGCCAAATTCTTGGTTGGTATTTGTATTTATGGAAATGAAGAAGTTGTAAAGTTTTACTTTTTTAAAATGACTGTACAGACATTTCTCATGTTATAAAGTTTCTTGCCTCAGAAGATAAAGTCCTGGACAGAGGACCTGAATCATCACCACTGTCCTTGGACCCTCTCTCATAGGCAAGAAAAAACTGAAAACTGAGAAACTGCGGGGAGACTCACATTGAGGGAGGATCCGCTCTGCTATAGATCCAGGACTAAGGTTGTAGAATGAGGGCAGAGGCAGGACTGAGGCGGTGTGTGCGTTAGCTTACAATGTTGTTCCCATGTGCGTCAGCAGCAGGTGTGTGGATAAATGACCAGACACAATAGGCCAAACTGCAGTGGGCCAAGACAGCAGTGTAGAACCAGCAGCATTTTTTTCAATTTGATTTATTTGGGAAAGTAATTGAGATGCAGCATCTATTTTTCAATTATACAACACACATACAACAGGTTTGCTCCCTCAGACCACACTCCACTCCCCGACAATAATTCCACATTCAGAAAACATATACCTAATTTCTGTATTCAATAATCAGAGTCCATACATACAGCAGCAGGTAGAATAACACAACATTGTCTCATGACTTGCTTCCTGCATGGGCATGTGCAATGGATATTTAGATGGCGAAAAATGCGTGTAGAATGTCAGGAATACATATTTTGTCAGACAATTGATAACGTATGTAATGCAACAATGTGACCTCTTCCCGTCTACACTGAAAAATGTATATCGATTCCGCCTGGAGCTTTTTTCTTTACTATATGTCCCCAAATCTAGTTTCCAGTGACATTTGCCTCTGCTGTGAAAGGGGAATTGCTAAGACTGAAAACTTGCTTATTCTACAGTCAAATAGATCCTATCCTTTATACTTAACATGGAAAATGTAGATGGAAGTTTGATCTTTCTCTGTGCAGAAATTGTTCCCATATAGTCTCATCTCACATAAAGAAAGTGAGACAAAAGCTACCGAACCTCAGATTCATCTAAAGCCCTGCCACTTGTTTGTACTCCAAAGAGTTCTCTGTGAAAGTAAGTTCAAGACTATATCATTGTATTAGTATTACTGCAATTTCAATGGTTAAAAATGAATACCACATAGCCACTAGCCAGGCCCATAGCTTCCAAAGTTCAGAAGAGATTAGGTACTGTACATTTGCTATAGCCAGTATCTTATAAGCAAAGTCATCATGTTAGTCCTAAGATTAAGATTGTGTGAGTGGGAAAAACAAACATTTTCAGTACGATCTCAATCTCATATTTTTACCCCCCTATAGCAGCAACAAATTGATAATCTACATGAAATAATGAGGTATAGGAAGCATTTTATTCTATACAAATAATGAGTAACCTGCCTCTCCATTAAATCCCACATCCCAATCTGTATACTTTATTTATATGGAAATAAACTCCTATTCGCCCCAAGTTGGCAAACAAGAAAATGATGAAAGATTTTGGCTGCCAAGTTTCCGTGGAAACATAATAGCATTCCCTCCAACTTTGACCCACAAGTCTATCACATAATGTTATTCTCGCTCCTAACTTGTTTTAATAGTCTCATTTGCATACAGAAATGACTAAATAGCGTATCTAAAAATAGCTTTCCATTGGCTGTGTAAAATTAAATTGGATTTCCCGGTCGATGTGCACATTTGGCTGATAAGTTTTTGCATTTTTGTTACGCAACCATCCTGCATCCCTTTCTTCCTCTCATAAAATGGCAACTTGATGAAGTCTGGGAACATTTGCCACTGGTTTTTCGACCGCTAATTTGCATGTTTTTCCATCCCATGTTTGGATACTGTAATGTATTGTGACATTACTGTTTGAAATCCTCCCCGTAGCAGTTTACTATATTTACTGGTGAAAATGAGGTACAAAACTTGTTTTTCTTTATAATAGCTGCAAAGAAACTGCATCTGCCAGTTTTAAAATGAATTCCCTCCATTATACTTACACTTTTACAGGTAATACATATATAGATATCTTCCAAAAGGCAAGCAAAATGATAATACCCGTTCAATATTAGTATGGGTTGTTATAATTTCAAGTGCAATGTTGGAATGTAAGGAATGTGTGTATTTTGCTTGGTGTCCGACAGACACTAAAACAGGTGATATGTTATAAATGCATCCATGGATGTATGTACATCCCAATGTTGCTTTCGCCACACCGGGAGTCATTGGGACAGAATTGGGCCGCTTTGAGGACAATGAGGATCCTGGACATTTAAAAGTGCCATATTTCGCTTTTCTTCATTTTCACAGCCCATCCTATGCAAATGTGATAAGAATTTGGGTGGTGCACCACACAACACTCAAAACTTGTCAAGTTATAGCCATTTTGTGCATAGAGGTGATGTCACCTCATGTGAAAAGCTTGGATCAGTTCTCCTCTGCTTGTGAGCCTCTCCCCGCACGGTGACGTAGCATCAAGCTTTGAGGTAAACAAGAGCTAACTGTACAGCTTTCACTGTTACAGTCCTTTCAGACCTGAGAATAAACTTTTTCCAGCAATGGTCCGTACATAGAGCCCTATGTCCACGACCCAGAATCACAGTGACACACGGCAAGTTAGTTGCATTGTACTCACAGACAGAGGCATAAACTTTTGCGTTGGTCCCGTTTCAAGGTAACCATAGTTCTGGAACAGTCTTTAGTGGTGTCACCGTCACGACAAAACTCACATCTGCGAGTTTTCTCGCGGATTTCGGACTCGCGGCTATGAAGCAGATCCCCGTGAACAATGTTGATCCCCATTCTCTGTATTTCTGCCAAATACTCTTGTCACATATTTACACCAACAACACATTTTCTCCAAGTTGATATGAAGCTAACACAGAAAAGCACAGATGTATTTACAGTCTATGGACCACACGCTGGACTCGGAGAGAGGCTGCAGCTGACCATAGACGCCGCTGATTCGTTGGTTCAGTTTCTCCCTGCTGTCAATCACCTCTTGGAGGCGGGCTTTTGACGTCACGGATTGTGCCACGTCACGATTTATGCCACATTACGATTTGAATCAGCTCGTTTCTGTGCCAGACTCTTAACCCCACTTTGCCTGAAGCCCCCACTGAAAGACCAAGGCTATGTCATGGAGCGGCCATCCTCCTGTGGATTCACCACCTACAGGAGGATTGTAAATGTGTAATTATCACTCCCCCCGATGGATGATTGTACATTTATTAACATTCATGGACATCCCACTACCGTCTGGACCAATGGCTTCAACGTGTTTGAACAGTTTGATTCTCTGATCTGTTGTTGGCGAATCCACAAGTTCTCCAAGAGGACTGCTGTGATTTAGGGAGGTTTTTTTTTTATTATTTAAACTTAAATTCAAACACACAAAGGGTCCACATAAAACAAACACAACAAGAAAAGAGACAAACAACACACAAACATTGAATTTAGTATTACATTTTTGTACATCATCTGTGAAAATGTACAAATAACTTCACTTGTCGAAGAAGAAACTACTAAACTGTACAATTTGGATCCCGGTTGATGTGATTTGTTTGTTTCACAGTTGACAATTTACTTTTTCACATTCTTATTCTCCTGGACATGTTTTTAAATTTGCCAAAACTCGAGGCTAATTAAACCGTAATGAGAATCGCTAATGTGTTCACTAAATTCCTGTCATGAACCATTCCAGCACTAATACAGACAATAATATGACTGTCTTTCTGTGATTTGTTTGTCGACCCTTTTGGAAATAACTTGTAAAACTCTGTGTAAGCCTTAGATTGGATTTGAATGATGCAAAGTGAACACCAAGATGGCTCTGGGTCCCTCTGAAAGCTTTCTGCGGCTCTTATCTGTCTGCGAGCACGTTTTGTTCCGGCAAACACACCATGAATTATAGAAACAAACACTTTGCATGTTTAACTTTGGGAGGGCAAAATGGATTCCCAGCTGTTTCTGGGGAAGTCACAAAGATCCGCGGCGAACAAAACCATTATAAAGACAGCCGGGCCAAACAAACAACAAACAACCTGCCCGCCGCACAATTGCTTGTCTTTTTCTCGCGCCGGGCAATTTATTTGGCGAACGTGGAAGATAAAGTGAGATCTCAACGTTTGGCATGACAAAGGAGGGCAGTCGCGGAGATATGCAGTTCATTACCAGCCCGCAGATACAAGACAAGGGATTCACAACTTTCAAATCACACTTTCAAACTGCAAAAAACACCAAATCTGTGACAAAAGGAGTCATTCTTTTCTTTTTCCATCCCTGCAGTTTAAACACGGGAACATTTTAGCGGGTATAAGGCCAAATGTAGTGGAACTAAATGGGACTCACCAGCCAAAGCAATGGGCAGTTATTAAAATCTGTTTACAAGCAGTGAAATGAGCCATTTTGCAACTGCTTTGGAAAGGTTAACTCTGGGAATTTATAGAAACTGAAAAATTTGAAATATTCATGAAAAAAGGCTTAAAGTACAAACACCTCAGTCCATTATAATCAATTCCTTGTTTGTTTACCATCAGTGACCTTTTCTGGTTAGAATAAGTCATTTTGAGGGACAATAACTGTTAAATTACAAGGGTTAGGGTCATGGATCACTCTGCTGACTTTTACAGTGTTCGAATCCAGATTAAAAACAGTTCTGTTTTGCTGAAAGATTTATAATGGAAAGACCTCTTCTTTTCTCCTAAACATGAGCCGTTATATTTTACATTATGGCAGGATTTCAGGGTTGCTTTCACTGTTTTGTACGACTCTTTTGATTGCCTTTTGAAGGAATTGTGCTTTTCAAGTATTTGCCTTGCCTTCTCCAGAATATTGGGCAAGAATAAAGATCCCTCCAGTGTCTTTGGAGGGAAATAGATCCTCTGCATTCAACCTGTTTGCCCCTGCATGATTTAATCTGTAATGCCCTTAAATTTGGAGTTCCAAGGCTTATTTTAATCCTCTTCATGCTGCAGCTCTCTTTTTAACAAACACCCAGATGTAAACACATCACCCCAGTACTTTATTCCCTACATTGGCTCCCAGTTTTGTTTTGAGTTGATTTTAAAATGTTACTCTTTGTTTTTAAAGCCCTCAATGGTCTTGCCCCTTCGTATTCTTCCGAACTTGAGTCTGTTTGTGACTCAGTCAGATCATTGAGGTCTCCGTCTCAACTCCTCCACGAAGCACCAAGGACTAGGTCCAAACACTGGAGAGACCAGTCCTTCTCAGTCCTGAATCCAGACTCTGGAACAAGATGCCCCCTGACATGTGCGTCCTCACTGATTTTGGCTTTTTTAAATCGAGGCTTGAAACTTATTTTATTCAGACTGGCTCCTAACACTTTTAAAACTCATTAGCATGGAGACACTTTTTATTCATGTTTAGTCAGTACTTTAGTCACGTATGGGGAGACACGCTTCACTCATGCTGCACATAAACTTGATCCCCCATGAGCCTTTGCAGTGTCAAGTTTACGGCATTAATCTGAACAAAACGGAGCATCACCGACAAAAGACGAGGCGTTTTAGATCCATGCATTTGTAGTCGATTGTGTTGAATGTAGCTTCGTTGTTGACCTTCGCACAGTTGCATATTTGTGGCTGCCACTTGTTTGTTCTTCTTTTAACTAAGCCTTTTGTTTTGTTTTCATTCAGCTGTGTTTTGCACTGATAGACGATAAATAATGGATTTAATTAATCAACTATAATTAAAGAAACTTGTGTGT
The DNA here is from genome assembly GCA_029875035.1 of Pomatoschistus microps. NCBI lineage: Eukaryota > Metazoa > Chordata > Actinopteri > Gobiiformes > Gobiidae > Pomatoschistus > Pomatoschistus microps. The sequence continues at coordinate 7,325 of JAPMNZ010871013.1, forward strand.
GTTTCAACTTGTGTTTCACGTGTAAAATTGTGTAACATTTTGATTCAACTCATTAGACCAAATTAATTTTTGGCATAGCCTTATCGCTCATGTTTGGTGAAAATAATGATCGCAAATAAGGCTATGCCAAAAATTAATTTGATCATTATTTTCACCAAACATGAGCGATAAGGCTATGCCAAAGAATCATTATTTTCACCAAACATGAGCGATAAGGCTATGCCAAAGAATCACTATTTAAACTACCTACATCAGTTTACTTTACAGTCTAAATGTAATTCAATAGATTCTATGTATTTTAATCTCTCACGTGTGAAACTGCCGAATTTTGGTATACATTTCCACACAATTAAAAGCTCACTTAAAGACGATGCATCTCCAGCTCATTCTCCAACTGACATGTTTTCCCCAAACACGTCCCTATGATTTCCATGTTGTTTTTATATATATTCATCCTGTCCCTGTTTTGCATTCCTTACAGTTTCCAAGAGGCCTTTGAAGCCAGCGTCAAATGCATGTTTTCCAAATGGTTTTCTTGTAGATCATTTTGTTTGTGACGCGCAATGAAATGAGTACAGCCATAATCCGCTGTTTGTAATCTGTCAGAGATGATGGAATTACACTTAATGAAAGAGGCAGGATCACCAAGAATGTTTTGCACCGCTGGGAAATGGCGCCATTGTTGTGGGTTATCCTTTTTTTCAAATGCAAAGAAGCCTCATGTCTTTTTTGTACATCAAATTACACCCAATTTCCTTTAACCAGAACAGGGACGATGTTTACCTGTTTTACCCATCTCCAATTTGAAATTCTGTAGATGAGATGTCGGCTGCTTTTCAGATCTGAATATGAATTGTAATTACTTCTATAATTGGAAAGCGTTAACAGAAGACAAAACCAGGCGCAAATATCTCGTCAGGTTCCCCCTCTGGAGAATCCAACTGTTTTCTCGGCCTTGTTTGCCAATTAAAAGGCATTTGATCACAATAAAAAAGCAATTTCAAACTATTTATACCTAATTCAATTGTGTGTAGGGCTAATTTGCATCAGCTTTGTCAATGCACCAGGAAAGTACGGCCGTAAATTGTGAATATTTTTGCTGACATTTTGAGTTCTGGTGATATTAAACAGTTTATAAGTTTGCTGATTAATAAGCATCAGAATATTTTGACACTTGCAATTCATAGCATTACCGCATCTGAAATATTACTCTGGAGCTTCTACTGCTGCTGTGTACTTCTATTTATTTTATTTAGGGTATTAATATAGCTTAGTTTCATTACTCCCTTAATATGTGCAGGTATTTACATTTGTCTTTTTATTTGTGCTAATCTGTAATGGATGGCAACACAGATTTTCTTTTTTTTCTTCCACTTTGGGACAAAAAAATCATATCTCTAAGGTGCAAGTGCTTGTTTGGCTGACATGAGACCTTACATATGTTCCCCATATTTACATTGTCTGTAAAATTTCAGCCAATTAAAATGTCTCCATTCTTCTTAATTGTCCTGCTTTTATGATAAAAAGCACAGATAATTATTAGTAAATATTGATTTGTGACATTTTGAGCAATTTTCCAACTCTTTCGTGGCGTCAATCTTTTCTCTTTGTGTGAAAACGCTCTGGCAGAGGCTCCTCTAATCTTCTCTGAATGCCTTATTGAACATGCCACACAAAAACGACACAAAGCAAAGTCTTGATTACTTACCAGCAGAACAGATTAATTTATCAAACACATTGGGTTTGACCGATTTACAAAGAAATACATTTTGGTGACGGAGGGGACAAGCGGACAGCTCCATTTAAATGTAAATAAAGGTATGAATACATTGACGGCAGACCGGGAAGGCGACTTTAGATGCGTTTAGTGACACTGCCATGTGACGCCCACTGCTCCCTGCTGTTCACCGATAATATTTATATTACAAGACATGATGTAATAATTAAAAGTACACTAGCACATTTTCCCATGGGGTTCACCACCTGTTTGTTGAGTCACCTGAGTCTATTGCTAGATTGAACCTGCAGGTAAGGATCTAAGCAGCTTCAGAGAATTATATTCACATAATAACCTTTAGCACCTGTTTTTTCTGCCGTATTTCTGTTTGAGACGTGGAGAAAGTCCATGGACTCTTAAGGACTGTCCAGAAATCACAGTGGTAAAACGAATCTGTGTCACTAAAGATTTAAATGTTTTAAGCTGCTCAAACTGGTTGTATGCAGGTGATACTGGACCTTTAAAATAGGCCACAACTTGCATGATGTCTATAGTTCCAATAGTAGTCTCAGCCCTAATTTTCTTCCTAAACTCCAATCGGTGATAGATGACAAACCCAGTAATATCAAGCTAGTTATTGTGACTGTGGCGACCTGTGATGCTATGGCAGAATATAATGCCGAGGTAGAGGCTTGTATCTCCTTTAAAAGACAGAACGACGCTGCTGGAAACGGGAATGGAAGAATTAGCAAACACTAACGCTGAGCTGTCTGCCAACGTTTAGGACCTTGAAAGCCGCTCCAAATTAGATAACGTTCTGTCGGTTTAACCTGAAGGTGCATAGGTTACTAATCCTACAATATATATATTATAAAGTTGATCCAGAAAGTCCTGCATCTCCCTGTGTCTGATTATCATGACCTCTGCTCATCTCTCATTTGTGCTTCAATAGTACTTCAATTATGCCTAACAATCAGATCAGAGTTGAATGAATTTGCTGTCATTAATAAGAGGTCTGATGATAATGCCAGATTCACACCAATACTATTTGTCTCACATAATAAAAGAGTGCTGTTTTCGGAGTCCTAGACATGGGTGGACTTGTTCGTCTATGTGTTATATACATCATTATTTGGCCATATTTGCAATGAGAAAATTATCGTTGATGTTAAATGCCCTTGCAATGAACAAAATGCTAATATAGATACTTTGGACAGTGATTATAGAAAGTAAACCAGAAGGCCTGGCATGTTGGAACTTGTGTTGTGAGTCATTTGTCCGGGCAGATGGTATCTCTCAACAAACACATTCACACTGTCCTAGGTCGAGACTGGGACAGTGTAATCTACAATGTAATCTAGCTCTATCGGACAACTGAGTGCACAGGGAGAGCCATTCGGAAACAAGTGAGGCCATGTAGGACTTTCCAAAATGACCCGAAACTATATGAGCAAGTCCAACAGTGTTTGGATGAGACACAGCCACAGGAGTTTTTGAAATCGAACTAATACTCTAGTCTCAAAGTTTCCCCTGGCTGCTTTTCAGGTCACACCACTCTCTAAATAGAAAAGCACTCATAGAGGACAGACCTCCACCTATAGCAGGGTGCTCACACTTTATGAGCAAAACAAGATCTACTTGTCCAGAAACTAGAACCGACTTTTATCACTAGTTTTGTCAATGTTTTTCTATCCATGTCACTCATTTTTCGGCTCAGTTAAATCAAAACTATTATCAATTAAATAAGCAATATATAAGATGTCTTGTCAAGTCATCATTAAAGGGCCAACAGGTGATAATATGCATAATTATTAGTCTTATTATGATTCTCAAATCATTAACGACAAAACAAGGAATAAAACCAGGATTTCTATCTTTGTTAAAAAGGTGTTGGCTATAGATGTGTTGTTGACAAAACTCTTGTATGTTCAGCTGTTTTGGTCCCAGCTGGATTTGTACCACTTTTGGCCAAATTTTACATACTGCTCCTACAAGAGAGAGTTTGGTCCAGTTCTCCGATGCCAAACAAACAACTTTAAATAACCTCTCTTTGAAATCAAATGGCCACAAACACAGAACCAGCTTGAGGAATCAATCAGCTCTCTCAAACAATCAGACTCCTCATGGCTCCTGTACATTTGACTATTAACATACTGTGGTGGATTGTATTCTAAAACAACAACATGCTGTTTCCATTTCGGCAGCCCACAATGCATTGCTAACTACATTACTTAACTGTTTCATACACAAACAGTGTTAAAAATTGGCTCTAAATTAACAGCAGTTTGTTGCAGTGTTGCCTCGAAAGTGACAAAGAGCTAAGGCCCCTCTCTGTAAGTGGACATTAGAGTACGTTTTTTGTTGAAATTGGCGACGCATCCACACAATAGATGCGTGTCTGGGATTGATACTAGATTAATTGGTTGTATCTTTGTTGTAAAGGATACTTTAAGATCGAGCAATGAAAGCTATTGTGTTTATATTGACGATTTATTACCTTTCTCCATTTGAAGAGTTCGGTTTGCCTGATGGTAAATAGCACCTTGACTGTCTTCTGAGTCACGCAAAGGTCTTCTGAGTTTTTGTCACACCTCTTTTTCCTCACCTCATCAATCTCTTTTTGTCTCATATCTATCAGTTCACTCTGTCGATGCAAACATAGGCATCTTGTTTTTGACTAATGATCCCCCTCACACGCCGTCTGCCAAACACCACTGAAGCAAACTTTGACTCGTATTTCTTCTTCCACATAAGTAAAAGTAATCATAAAGTTGTTTGTTTTGATAGCTTGAAGTGATTCGCCGCATGCAATTATTGTCTTATTTGATCTGTGTTCTCACCGTATAAGCTGCATTTACTTCAGCGGTCGTGGCAAATGTCAGATTTCTCTATACAATAAATTCCACCTCCAGAAAAGTGTTGAAGTCACCTGTGAATCCACATGAAAGCCTTGGTCTTGAACAAAAACAGAGGAACTAAAGGTAAAAAATAATCAAATGTTTTTTTCTTCTTAATGTGTTCACAGGTGATAGAAATCACTGTTTAGCCTTAGTTTCACCCTCATGTTGTGTTAGGAACCGGCACCACTAACCATTGTTTGTGGTCTAACTCAGTCTTGACCACTCAAAAGAAAGAATTATCTCTCGATAAAGTACGTATCTTAACTAACATTATATGCCTTCACAGTCATCTATTTTTTATTTGATTTTATGGCCCTCGAGACGGATCTTGTCTCTTATTTTTAAGCTGAAATAAGGTTTTTTCAATCATAACATACTAAATGTAAAATCCATAGATAATGTTTTTCTAAATGTATAATAAAACAAGTTAGAAAACTTGTTCTATATATAAAAAATAGAATTTAAACCTGATTAAATTCTATTTTTTAATAGAAATTAATCAGACACTCACACACACCTCGCACACACACACTGTTTGACACTCTTGATTTGAAAGATTCTCTGAGATCTGGAGACAGTATGACAAGATTTGCACATCTAGAGACAGAAGGTTTAGCTCA
>JAPMNZ010871098.1:0-11288 GCA_029875035.1 Pomatoschistus microps
ATCATAATAACAAACTGTGGTCTTGCCATGTAAGTAATGCTCGATGCTTATTATTTGTGTAGAAACCTGCTACAACAGTGACTTATAGTGATATTGACATCTCTGGCTCCAGTGCACCGCTCCTCATCTATCAAACTGCCATCCGCCTCTTTGCTCGCCACACTAAAACACACATGGGCAAAGAAATACAGCGACCATGTTGACATGAGCTGCCCTCAAGGAATATGATGATAGATTTGGTAGTGTCCCCACTTCATATCAATGTAAGGGATGCGTGTAGAAGTTTTTGGATTCCATGTATTGCCTCTCTTTCTTGACTGTGCAGATTGCGTATGAGCCAGCCCTTTAAATGACCCGGTCTAAAGGGCTCCCCTGAATGGATGGACGGGGGTGGGGTAGGGTGTTTTGTGTTGCCGTACCTCCACAGTGCTCTGTGTCATACATCGGCGGGACAGAGAGCTTGGGGTCCTCCCATAACCAGCATGCAACAGCAGCACCAGTCTCAGAGCATTAGTCACGCCCCTGCCACTGTGCCCCCACCCTCTGCTCCGGAGCAGACCCCACTGGTTCAATAGGCGGCGGGACAAAAAGCATGGAGGCCACTAGTTAATGAAACCCTGTGCTCTTAAGCTTCTTTAGGGATTTTCCCCCATTGTCTTTCATGTGGCTCCTTCACTTTCTATTGTCGCTCTGCTGTATTGGACTTACAAGACTGGAAGGAAAGTTTGTAGAAAAGGGTGAAGTTTCTTTTTGTCTTTTTAAGGACTTTTAACTAGGAATGGTCCGGTTGATTTCTAACTGATAGAGGTGTGCATTGCCTCGTGTCTGGTGATATGACACAAGATCATTCGCGATTATTGCAATTTTGCATGACTTTGGAAACAACTAAAAACAGGGTTAGGGGGACAAGTAAGATATTGCATGGAATTATCCGGCTGAAAAATATGTATAAAATAAATATTAATCTAAAGACTTTTTATAATAGACTTTTATTTAAACACATATTTTATTATCTAGTATTGCTGTTGTGACTGATTTTATAGTGATTTATAAATCCACAGCAAGGCACAAATAATAATAATAATGCATCTGTTTTATGTAGTGCTTTTTTGGACCCTCAAAGATGCTTCACTACTACTTTAGCCACAGCTGCCCTGGGGCACACTGACAGGAGCGATGCAACCAGTATGTGCCATCAGCCCCTTCGACCACCACCAACCATTCACACACAAACACCAGACTCATACTATACAATGTGGGTAAAGTGTCTTGCCACATGTTTGTAGTAGTGTAATTTAAGAGATACAGAATCCAAAATTGACAAAAACACATGATTTGCCACAGAACAGAAAATATCTTGTAATTCAAACCTATTATTATTGTCCAACAGAGGAGTAGCTTGTAGCAGTTAACGTGTCCGTGTGTCATTTGTGCTGTGAACGATGACAGACCTCTCCCCATTATCCATAAACACGATAATTGTGATTCCGGCGGCCGACCTCAGCGCCGCGTCCACAGAGGCCGCAGGCTGTTATCAGAACGTGCTGCTCCGAGGCACGTGAGAGAGAGCGCCAGGACCCGCATGGTATAACACGTCTGACAACTTCTATTATTAGGTGTTGTTCATTACTTTCTGGTCAGTGTGGGTTTGAGCACTTTGTTTTATCTGGACGACACTTTAATGATTCAGATACAGCTGTGTTTCTGGTTTTAACGCAAGGGCAGAGCTTTACAATAAATCTAGTTGTGGGTTAAGGAGTTCAGATGGCTTGTGTGTAATAATCTATAAGGATATACATAAGATAATGGCAATTATTGAAGTATTACACTGGAAAAGCTGTTTGTGACTAGTGTTGGGGGAATAAAATCTTTTCTGTTCAGTATTGCGATATGTTGCACACACAATTAAACCGATACAGTAGAGAAAAGTATGATTGTCTTCTTCTTTCTCTGAGTTTACATCTGATGTTTATGTTACGTTATGTTTGCTTCCTGTTACCCTACTCTGTTGTATTTGAATAATTTAAGTGATGTGCTGGGAGCTCACCATTCATGTGAGAGAATAATGATGTCTTCTCCATTAGTAAGATCCTGTATCCTGAATGTTCAAGAGTTTTTGCACGGACCATAATAAATGTGACGTTTCCTCCATTTTTGGAACACGTGTGAATAATATGAGGGACAAGAATCAAAATGTATCTTAGAATCGAATCGCAATACTTTCTGTATCACAATATGTTAAGAATTGCAATAATAAAGTAAAGTGGCCCAAATACTTGAATCGAATCGTCACATTTTTGCCTATTCCCGCCTCTATTTGTGACATGACGCTATAGTCAAGGTCAACTTCAGCTTTGTTTATATGTAATTTATTTGATCATCATTGCTTTGTACGATAATAGTGACAGTGTTTTTGGATGCACGGTCCCTGTCCCATTGAGGCCAGTGTGAGTCTTATTGCTCTTCACTCGACAACAATGAAAATCTCTCATAACAGAGATGACAGACGCTCTATAAAGCATAAATGCCCAATCCAAATAGACATTTCTCTTGTTCCTTGTTAAAGCCTGTCAGCTTTTCCGTAAGCACTGTGTGTGGTGTGCATTTGGATACACCGACCTGTAAAAATTCACCATGCTGTAATTTTGACTGGCACTAACTTGTGTGGTCTGAGCACAGGGGATGATTGGTCCAAACCTGTAAAATCATAACCTGAAAATGCGATGGTGGTAGTGTAAAATTAATGTGAAGCACAGATGGAGTGATTTCAGTTATTTTCACATCAGAGACTTGTTAAACGTTTTATTATCCTCATACTACATTTACCCCATAATTATGACCAACATTAAATGGTGCCACACATTCTATCGAGGATAATCTCAGTTATACACTTTCGCTATAGTTTGTGACCATTCACCATTCCTTTAGACACTGCGCCCGCACCACCAGCACAGATTACAGAGTTGAAAGAAACAGCCTTCCATTGGGACTTATGTTATATGATGAAGAAAAGCAGAGCGGCGTCCTCCGGGCGTGCTCTAAGCAGATAAGGTGTCCCCTGCCCGGCTGCAGGCTTCATATCCTCAGCCCAGCGGGACCAGCACACTCGGCCTGGCCCACAAAGCCTGGTGTCACTCACAAGCTTACAGCATGCTGCTACATGCCTTTGCCGATATGCAGCTGGGTGTGAAAGTCTCTCTCTGCTGTTCTTTACAATTTGCTGATGATATTTCTGGCACATATTTACACTGTCGCTGTTTATAAGACAGTCAAAACACTATGCACAAATCATGTACTATGCAGTCACAATGGCACTGGCCTGGAATGGATGCAGACCCTCAGCTGTTTTGAATTCCATGCTAAGTCTCTGCCAGATTAGGCCCTCCCAATTCTGATTTGAAACATTTACAGACAGAAAATGAGTTTGTGAGAGGTTTTGTGCAAATTGAGTTTGTGTATTGGTGCTGCTGCCAAAATGTCATTTTGTTTGGCTCTGGTCTTCAAGCTAAAAATCCTTCTTAAACAAGCCTGGAAACTGTTGTCTGGAAACTACTCTCTGATCAGAATTCCCTAACCTTTTGGGCTAAAACAAGTGAGTCACTTCATTTCTTTCATTTCTTCTAACTGATTATGTTTCAGTATGGTTTTTGGTTCCTTCACAAGTTATTATATTATTACAGGACTTGGAAGAAATGAGCTGAAATGTGTTGTGTAGGTGGGATGTGATGGTAGGAAGACATAAAAAATTCAGGACTATCCATACACATCCTAATGCAAATATCGCCACTGCATAAAGAATCTCTTACATTATATTCCTCAAACTAATGTTCCTACTTTGTAAATGCATCGGTGTGAGTGAGATACCACTGACCGGTTGTTCCCTTGTGTTGGGCGATGGTGTATTCATCGGTTTATTGAGCTTTTCGTCGTGGTGAAAGCTGAAGCCATCCAACAAGCTTTTGCAATGATTAGCTGCTAATTCTGCAGACGCTCCGGTTTGTACAGAGCTCTGCCAAGTGAGCTCCTGCAGACAGTGATGGTGGGTCCAACACTGCTGCCTTTGTTACTCTGTCTGGAGAGCTCTTGAGCATCTCTGTCCAGAACACAAAATCACCATCAGGACTGTAGTGCTCTGACGGGAAGGAAAGTCAGGATGGAGGCTTTACCAGATACTGATGTGCTCGCTATTATTGGTATTTCAACTTCAAATGTGAAACTACTTAATGATATAGACTTGTTACATAAAGTGACATATGCCAAGGTTTAGATTTATTTAGGGTTTTAACAAGCTGTGAGAAAATGATCAACATTATAACAATTGAAGACTTATCTCCCTATGATAGGTCTGGCCCACATTACACTATTACACTTTGTAACGTGAAGATTTTGGCAATATTCTAATTTTCTGCGTTTCACCCGTACGTATCACAGTCAATTCGAACTGTAAGATTCAAGATTTAATATTGTATCTGTCATTTGCTGTAAAACCATATGGGGAAAAAGTGTGCAAGACTACCCCAGCGTGCACCAGATGAAATCAACGATGCTGTTTGTATTTCTCTTCAGAGCTGACACACAGCCACAAGCAAGTCTTGCTGTTAGGTCAAGCTATACATTATTTCAGAAGCAGTGTGATTACATTCAACAACAGCCTTAAGGTTGGAACAAACTTTATCTTTATGAGAAACCTTTGTACACTGACAAATAGAGCTATACAAAAATACACTGCAGGTCTGTATAGAACGGAGCCTTAAGAAATGCAGTATATACAGTAAAATAATGTATAGAATGAGTTTGTTTTGTCAAGACTATGAGGTTTAATAATAAGTGTCCTTACCCAATGACTGAGTGCAGAGAGATTTACATTTTAACATTCACATTTGAACACATGCACCATTAGAGCCTGGAGAGACATATTTTGTGTCATTTTCGGTGCTGATGCTTTGATGAGTAGAACTAATCAATGAGGAATTCTCAGACTTTCATTCAGTTGGTGTTCCAGTATATTGGAAGTTAGGGAGGAAATGTATATTATTATTGTTTTATATGGAGATATTAACTTTCAGCATCATCTTCTATCTTTCTATTTCAGAAAAGTACAATGTAGACAAAATGCAGTCATGTTATTAAGTGATTTAACAGTAATCTAGTAAGTAGGTAAGTAATCTCTATTTATAAAGCGGATTTCACAGACCAGTCACAAAGCGCTTTGCAATTGTTGTAGGCATTTGTCTCTCACTCCACACAGAGTTGGGAGCGGGACTACTCCATTCTGCCTTAAATTGCCAAGAAAACATCCAACATATTAGTATAAAAAGGCATCAAAATAGATTATAAAGATTTCCCCTTGAAATTGTGTTTTTCACAAAATCTATTGTTATATTGCATTGTATGGACATCATGATATCTGACGTGACTATTGGGTATGTAAACACTGAACTTAGGTTAAAAAGACCATGTTTTGTCTTGATTTACTAGGTAACAAAGTAACCAGAGTTCAATTAACTGTTCAAGTTGTAAGTCAAGACCGAGCCTGCTCCTGTGCGTCACTCAGACTTCGCTTGCCTGTGCTTGCTCTTGGTTCAACAACTGGACCAAAACCAAAAGTCAACAATTGATTGTGGTAAGTGAGCTGCTGTTGGAGCCAGGTGGTCCGGTTTCACTCATCTGCTGTGGGAATCCCGACGGGGAACAAAGAGCCACATTGAATGTTTTTGGGATGAATTGTGAAGGTATAACAGCTGCCTTTGTGTGCGTACTGTAGAGTGGTGAGACTGCTGATTCTCAGGCTCTGCCCACGTTTTCAACTCTGAACTTACTACCTGCAGAGAGAACACTCAAGGAGGTGTCAGCAGTGGTGAACTTTACTTGTGTTAATATCGAGACAGCAGCCAGTCTTTTTAATGGGAATGATCTGTCAGAGAGATTTGTGTCACTCTCAGAAGGAAATAAGCAAAGAAGCAGTTCACGGAATTTGAATTAGCTACAGGTTGTTCCACAGAGACACAAAACATTATTAGTTTGATGTATTATTGCCAAAAAGGCTTGGGCAAAACATGCTCACTCCACAGATGGAAGCTCGGGTCGATATGAGTTGTACCACTCAGCCTCTCTTCAGGGTCACTGAAGACATCTTTTTGCACAATTGTAATTCTGAAGTTGTTGTGGAATGACCTCTCCAATGGGAAGGTCCATTAGGGTTGGCATGATGAATATGGAGTGAGATGTGTAGCTGCTGTTGGCCTGCGGAGCCAAGAAGACCAGAGTAATTTGGCCACTTCCTCCTCCAGTGTCAATCTGCAGTTTTTATGCCGACCACAGGAAGCGACCAGGAGTGTATCATTGCAATGGTTGCTCACGGCAACCACACACAAGCTGATGTGTGTTACGAGAGATGGTCCAGTTATTGATTAAGTGTCTGGCGGACTGCCCCATGGGCTCATGGGATATGAGCAGGAGGGGTAAAGGTGCCAATGGAGTGTACAATCAGAGTCTAAGCTGCCAGCTGACTTCATCCAAACACATTTATTTTAGTCATAAACAAGGCTTTGCAGCAGTCTAATTTGACATTTGTGGCTTGCAGTCAATAATGTGAAATGAAATCCTCTTATACATCTTATATATCTTAAACATCTGCTTTGACAGAACATTTACATTGTCACACACTGTCCTCATATACCGTATGTATGACTGGAATGTCACAATGTGTGGTATTAGTATTACATACTGCATATATGAATCGTTGCTTTATTTCATGGCACAATCTGCTTAAAGTTAAATCTAAGTTTGTCTTTCTGAGGAAAATGAAAAAGCAGTATTATTATGACTCCGCCAACAGTAGGGTATCGTAATCGTCTACTGGACGGATTGATCTTAATTTTGTTGTCTAGATGAAATGTGATTGTAGGAAGACCCCAATCAAATTCCAGATGATCCACGGTGTTGGCGGGGTATGTGCTCTCCGAGTGCACACTCTATTTTTATTATTGTATCCTGCTGATCCGACAGATGATGTTTGTTTTGGATTAAAACTTTTTGGGTGCGTTGTTTTTGCATGTAACCCAAGTATAACAGTTCTGAAGTCTACTATTGCTGCTATTGTTTTTCACCCTGGCATCTCTCGAACAGATGCATTCAGATTCTGAGTAGGTTTTCTGTAAACTAGACTTCAGCATTTTCCTTTCCGCAGGCTTTACGTGTGATCCTTGGCCACATGCGGAGGATTTATGACTATTTTTTCCTCTGTGGTTTGGAGCATCCACACTATCCGATCATCACTTGTTGTGCAAGACAGGGACATAGTCTTTGTCTGTGCTTGTAATCAAGACTGGACTAACACGGATGGTTTGGGAAGGAAAATTCCACGGTGTAAGATTGAAGATTTGTGTGGAGAATAAAATATCTGGATCCTCTCAATCTCTGTCTCTCAGAATATATCAGTTCAACTTCCTTGTTCTGCTCTAACCCATTTGGCTTGCCACTTGACTTTGACAAAAGATGTATTCTTTTGTAAGATTTGCAGAAGTAAGTCATTTTTCACTTGTTGTAGTGCGTCCTTCACACTGCCAAGCTGAAATGACAAAGAGCCTAGAAATCAATACACTGAAATATCTCCAGAAACAGAATGAATCATGGGGATAAAAAAGTCTCCATCAAACCCTGTTGCTCTAATGAAATCTGTAAGCCCAAACCCAGCATTAGGTGTTCATGATGAAACGACAGAGTGTTATTCATTTTTCTGACGCATTCTAAACCGAGTTGGACAGATTTACAGCTTGTCCACAAGACCATAATGAGGTCAGCCAGTGTTGCTATTAGGTGTGTCTGTTGCGCCACGCCTGGTACTTTTCATTGGCCTTAACCTAGTGTATAGTTGGCATTATAAAACATTTATGGCAAGACGGCCATGCCAGGCTTCTCTGCGCAGAGTTTTAACGGCAAGGTCACACAAGACAGAGAGAGGTATTGTTAAAAGTGCAGCTCAGGAAAGTTGGTGAGCTGGAGCTTTATTCTTGAGCTTTTGTATTCATTTTGTTAACTTGGCGTCTAAGTTCTTAATACTTAATCACGAGTCCCCTTATGTAATGTAATGTGGGTAGTGGATACATAGAAAAATATAAACAATTAGGGTTGGGTCTCTGTCAAAGCCTAAATGTAGTTTAGGATTCTCAATATGCATGATACAGGTACATGGGGCCTTCAATTTTGTAAGACAATATATTTCAATATCAATATACATCCTTATATACGAGTCATTATGGTTCGGTAAAAAAGGCTTTTGTATGTAAGCAATATTAATTTATAGAGCTTTACAATTTCCACAGAAGTGACCGGAGCAGGGTCATCATACAGGAGGCGTTAGTGCTATGGGAAAACTGGAGCACCTGGAGGAAACCATACGCAGACATGGGGAGAAAATACTATACAATTGATGTATTTATAATTAATTTTTCAAAGATGAACTAAAACAAAAATAATGAATCAACATAATTATGTATACTGTATTAATGGATGGATTAACAACACAATATTGTATCTAATTAAAAAGTGTGATGATGGTTATCTTACTACTATCTTACTATCTTATTAAACAACTACATATTAGTTACTCAAAAGCTCAAAATGCATTGTTATGACATCTCCACCAGTGCCTTGAGGACAATAAGAACTATCCCACAGTTTCGAGGCAGCAGTGAGAAAACATATTAGCTGTGCTCTGTCTGACTGACCCAGTAAAACCAGTCTCCAGCAGCTCATTCTGAAGCAGCCCCAGACCAGAGGGGACGCTGATCAATAGGCAAATACAGGCACACTTAAAGTTCAGACCGGAGAACATCGGCACGACAGCTAAGCCTTCTGGGAAACAGGACCACACAGCAGCATCAAACAAACAAGAATCCTTTAAGAGCCTGTGCTAATTATAAATAATCTGAAATTAGCATGAAGCACTTTGTCATAATGTGTGAACTTGGCAGATAATTGTTTCTTCAAATTAATGCTGTACATACGTTATCTTGAGTACTATCATTTGTCCTAATATACGTTCACAAAATTGCACCCATCGTCCATTATTGCCTGTTGGAGCGGAAATAATTCCCCTTGACCCTCTTCCTCTTACCACTATCTTCCTGTAATTCCCCATAGAATAATAACTTATGCATGCACCTAAGGCTTCCCTCGAGTAGTAAATGCCAAGAGCCAATCTTTAGGTTGCTAAGAGGAAAATGAACTAACAAAGCTCTACAATTCACCATACAGTCTTCAATATCATTATTAATCGACTTGTTGTGATTATTTCTGTGAGGGCTGCGCTTTTAATCAAATTGAAATCACATTCTTACTGGTCGCAATCAGCAAACCGCATAGACTGCAGTTATTATTAGAAAAGACTGTGCTACGAAATAATCTCCAATTGCTTAAAATAGGAAAAAATATCTCATCTTTTTATTATAATAGGTCTCAAGTGTCTTTAGCCTTATTTTAGCCTCCTATTTCACATTGAAAGCATATGTTGTAATTATGCAAAGAAGGGGTCGGCCTATTTTGATTAACTTCTCCCTCCTTCATAGGGCTCTATATAGCACTTAAATAAACAAATCGTATCAAATGTATGTATTGCTCTGAGCTCAAATAAACAATGTGAACTGGGAAGCACAGTCACATTGTTTTCTCAATAGGAAATTGCTTCTTTTTGCTTCTTCCAACTATTGGCAAATCTGCTTTACAAAGAAAATATCATTCTCAAAAACAGATAAAAGATGGAATGTAGTTCATTGAAGCATTTATTCATTTATTCTTAGTACAGAAAAAATACTACAGTTCAAACGTAAAAAGAAAGTGAATAACTGTTGTGTTTGTTGTTTTTTGTTTTAAATTTAACACTCAAGTTGCAGAAAAATCACAATTACAGTGGATCATATCAAAATCATGCTCTAATCTCTGCTCTTGCTATTCCCTCATATTACAGTCCTCACCGGCCACTCACTTTTTAGTCTGAGGGCTGACACACGGGGCATTAGCGTCCCGTGGCTGATTTGCAATGACAAGCCCATATGTTTACAGCACAGGTGACACGTCCGGTCTGATACAGGCACAATCACACTGACAGCCAGGAAACCAAACACCCCTGTCGCCTTTCCATCACAGTCGCTTTGCCTTGTGTGCTTAAACGTGATGGACAGACTACTTTTGACCCTGTCTGCCGCTGTGTCATTGCAATGTATAGCGGACAGTGACCATTTAATCACACACTTGTTATTACTATGTGTGTGTGTGGGGAAGGGAAAATAGCAGCCTGACCTAACCCCAAAGATATGCTGGTAAATACCCATTATGTATTGCTCATCCTAAGTCAATAGTTTTTCAGTTTTTGGTCATTCCATTTGCCTTTTTAAAGTCATGTAGAGAGAGGCCAAATGAGTGTCTTGCCCAAACATGCTGCACAAATGTTTCTAGTTCTGTTTGTGATTATTTTTTTTCTGTTTGCCGGGTCTTCCTATAGAAAGAATGACAGGATAATTCAAATCAGTTCAAAAATGTCACTCCACAGTATTAAATGAGACTGCAGTATATTGAGTTTATAAGCTCCAGCTGCATAAGTTTTGCACACCTTATATTTGATGTTTTATAATAGATTGATGTAGTTATTTCAGGGTACCAATACTACTAATTAGTTGTCAAGAATGCCGAAAACCGATACATAGTGCTGATATTCATTGGCAGTAAAAGTGAGAATATTGTCAACATTTCGAGTGATGCAAACGCCACAAATTTATGACATTTTGCAACTTTTGATGTGAAAAAAAGCATGATGCCTTCACTTTCCATCTAAGAGCCTGTAGGAGAGACCAACCAAGGTTTTCTTTGCTGCGTGACCCTTGCAGAATAAAACCTACATACTAAATGATCCTGGAGCTCTGTTAAAAGTCAAGGCACTACTCATGGCATCGGAAAAACAACACCGTGGTAGGAGCGCTGGTGTGTACTGGGGTTGTCTTGCACAGTTTTTCCAATGTGGTTTTACTGCAAATGGCAAATACATTCTTGAATCTTGAACCACTCCTACAGCCACTGAGTCACGTACGCACTTCTTAACTTTTTTTCCCCCACATACACATTCGCATAATGCTGCTTTAACTTTACTTAAATTATGCCTAAATCATATGTTTATGTAACAAAACAAATAGACAAAAATAGCTCCCAGTGTATTGACTGATCGCTCACTGATGCAACAGCAAAAGAGACTAAGCGCTTCCCAGATCCCCCGGGAAATCGATGCTGCCTTGTAT
>JAPMNZ010871269.1:0-17698 GCA_029875035.1 Pomatoschistus microps
TACCTGTGGACGAAGTCTTGGAGCCAGAAATCAAAGAAATGGAGGAACCAGTGGCTTCTGTTGAGGTAAAACCATCTGTGGATGAAGTCTTGGATGCAGAAATCAAAGAAGTGGAGGAGCCAGTGGCTCTTGCTGGGGCAGAAGATATAGATCAAATTGAAATAAACTTACCAGAACATGTCGTTGAAGAGGGACAAACGGAATTCCCCAAAGTAGAAATTCCAATGGAATCATATATAGAAATTCCAAAAGAGGTGGAAGCTCCAGAAGACCTACTAAATAAAGAAGAAATGGCTCTGAAAGAATCTGTATTGGTCAATAAGGATATGACAGAAGAGAACCCCAGCGAGGAAAAGGTTCAGGTATCTGTGCAAGTTGGTGAACACTCTGAGGTGTATAAAGTTGAAGAGATTTCTGATGCTCCATTGCAAGTTGAAAACAAAATGGAATCGCATGAACCAGAAGAGCCACTCAAAGAAGCATTCCCATCTAAGTCAGAAGATGCACAACAGTCAGAGCAGGACACAGCATCTGTTGATGCTCAAGCGGAAGAGACTGAATCAAGTCAAGAGACAATACGAACAGGAAATAAAGGCAGATCAAAGAAACATGAACAAGTGGTTGTACATGTCCAGCGGGTTGATCTTCCAGAAATGCAGTCTGAAAGTTCAGACTCAAGTATAAAGACAAAGGCTCCCAATACCCCAACTCGAAGGACCACCAGAGCCAACAGGACAGTCACCTTCATCTCCCCTGTGCCTGAAGAGACGCACAACACCGAGAGAGAGCCTGAGAAAGCTGCAACGGAACATGAGCAAAAAACAAATGCCACTCCTCTTGCTCGCTTAACTCGAAGAAGCAAACCAGTAAAAGAAATTATTAGTACACCTCGGAGAAGTACTCGCAGCACTCAACCTGAGCCTCAAGAAGAACAAGGGGAGGAACAGGTAGAAAATGTGAGCGATAACACTGTCTCCAGCACAACCAAGACTTTGTCTCCAGGCAGAACACGGAGTTCACAGAGGAACTCTTCAAGAAGCAGCAAGAAAATTCACAGTGAGCAGGCTGAAACCAATCCTGAGGCAGAGGTGAAACAAGAGGAAGTGGTGACACATTCAGTAGAAAAGTCTCCTGGCCGGAGCAAGACCCCTGTTAAAAGGAAAGTGGCACAATCAACTACCCCTCGAAGGTCTAGTCGTAGGACTGGTATTGTCAGTGAAAATGTCCCACATTCATTGGAAACACTTGAAGAGTTGGAAGAACAAGAGCTTATCAGTGAAACACCTGCAAAACTGACCATCCCAAAAACCAAACCTGTGCCGATTCAAACTGTTAACAAAGAAAATGATGATCTACATTCTCCCAGTCCTGGAAGAACCACACGACAATCCAACCGCAACACTTTAAGTGTTTATCCACAGGTAACAGAATTCTACATTACATTTCATTTCTATCATGTCACATTATTTCATTTAGCTGTAATCAGGTTTTTCCTCCAGGTGAAACTGGTTCCTCTTTTGCTTCCTCAGAGTGTGAAGAGAAGGGCAGCAAAAGGCCAAGACCAGTCTGAGCCTGAACCAAAGAGGGACGTGGACTCCCTTCACAAGACTAAAAAGAAATTGTGGGACCAGCCTGAGCAGGAGCAGCCTTTATTGGACCCTCCTTTGGAAGTGGACTCGGAGACCCCAGTAGCAGATGCACTCATCAAAAGGCTTCATGATGAAAGAGAAAAGCTGGAAGGTGTGTAGAGACAAAATCAAGGGATAAAGTCCATCACATGTACTTACATTAAACCTCAATATTATTTTGTAGTTACAAGATCTACAAGATCTAGTAAGAAGTCTGTGACTCTTCCTGAGGGTCCGTCGGTGAACTGTGCTCTCTTTGATACCGATGACAACTCTAGTCAAGGCGAGAGCTCGTTCATCTACTCCCCCTCACGATCAAAAACAAGAGGTTTGTTTAATCCATTCAACTAAACTGCAAACAATTATTTGTAGGGATTACATGTCAGTATGTTCTGTTTTAGCAAAGGCTGTAGAGTCTCCCAGTCGGACTGGTCCCGTCACTCGCAGCAGAAAGGCCGTGTCCAGTGTTGATCTTGAGGTGAATGGAAGCAAAAATACAAATGCTGCTGTTCAATTATGTTGAATACTAAATATTTTTGTTAACAGGTTGAGATGGCTGAGGACAATCCTGTGGAAGAGCCCTCTGTGCCAAATACTAGAAAAACAAGCAAAAGAACAACCAAGTATGATTTCCCTTTCAGTTGATGTTTAGTTATGTTTTTAATTATTTACCATTTTATTTCAGGCCTAAAGCAGCGCCGGAGCCAACCTTAATAGCTGAAGTCGACCTACTGTCTCCTTTGCCAAGTCCTGCTGATCCAGTTCGCCGGGCTCAGAAAAGGACAAAAGAAGTTGACGGTCCAACGTCGACCATGAACTTTCGACGCAAACGTATTATGGGCACGGTCTTAACCAAGCCGGTCACCCGCAGAAAGAAACTATAGGAGGCTGGTCTTTGAACCTTAAACCTCAGGTGTGGCTCTGTCGCCCATAATACTGTCGACTGTTTTTTTTTTGTGCTTCTGCTGAAAAGTAGTTTATTTGTGTAAATATACATTTATTTGCTTCTACATACAATAATGCAAAGGCATCTTCTGGAGATACTTTGGGGACTGTTCACTTTGTGTAAAAAAAAAAGGACTATTTTTGACATGTACATGTCCCACCCCTTAAAAATCTATTTCTCTTAGAGTACATATGCTATATTTTGCTAGTCAGTATGCAAATATTGGAAACTGCTTAACTGTGTGCAAAATGGTACAACTGTGGTTGTACTTTTAAGTAAGTCAGATCAAAACTTGCCTCTGATGAAAGGTTTTTATTTACATTCTAATTTTATTTGGTTTTATTTTGATGACTGCTGTTTTTCTACTAGAGGAAAAGGCAACCAATCCATAAAGTATTTCATACAAATAAAATGTATATAGTATTTTTGCTATGTTAATAAAGGAATCCTTAAACAATTACGTTTGTTATTGTAGTTTGAAGTGTCTCCAAAGCCTTTATTTTAGTCTTAAATTTATAATGTTCTTGTAAATATCAAACTTGTAAACTGTTGATTGGCCTGTTAGTGAAAGAATGGCTGCATAGGGTTTTGAATGTGTTGAGCTATGATATGCCTAGATGCTTGGCTAATATCCAATACATCCATGCAAATATCAAGTTATTTTTGATGAATGTACCGGTATGTTTAATTGTATTTTGAAGTCTGCTTTTTGATAAACATGGCAAAGCTTGAACACAGTCTTTGTGTCCTATTTCACTACAACTTTGACTAAATGGAAGTGAGCCTTATTTAAAGAATGAAGCCAAAGACAGACTACAAATCTTGACTTGGGGCCCTGGTTATGCTTGTTTCTTTGTTTTGATCAGTTATGGAACTAGTACTTCAGAAATGCACGCAGGCTTTAAAGTGAAAGTTAATATCCTTCGGTAGTATACTTTCCATGGTGTAACTGGACACTGCTGCAGGCGAGGAGAGAAAGGCAGATCAGTGTCCTCTGGAGCTTCTGTGGGACATGGACAGGACATGAGGCCAGAGATGAACAAGGACTGTGTCCGAGTGGCCGTCAGGGTCCGGCCCTTTAACAAGGTGAGAAACCTTTAGCCTTCACACCTCCTCCATTACAAGTGGACTCTAGCCAGAATATTCTACATTCATGACTGTAGTGCACTTTAAACCATCCCTGGTCCATTATGGTCCCCTGTTTACCTGCTTTGAAACGGATCAATACGGTTGCCACGGATAATAAAAACACATAAGAACAGTTTAATAAATGGTCTATGGTTTGGGGGTCACACCTTTTTGAGGCTTTACTATGATGCTAAGGTCTCCATCTTCTTCGTAAAGTTTGTTTTTATCTCTTTTCTTGGAACTTGTATTTTGTTCATGACGTAGGTACTGACCAAAAGACTGTTTTATTTAACAATAATAGTAGATGCTTAGACTGAACCAAAACTGTACCAACAGCATGGAAGGCTTCCTATCATTAGAACAAGTATTGATTGCAATATTAGCTCAATGTTTACATACCATATAAACATCTTACTTTCAAGGACTGCAAGTCAATAGTACTTGAAGTAAGTACCTATCTGTGCCTTTGCAAACCACTAGGAGTCTTCTTACCCAAGGGTGGAATTCTTGTACATTTTTTTTATTTTTTTTTATTGAACCTTTTCACAATATTCAATATTCAATTTAGATTTACTAGTATTTAAAGGTGTAGCTGTATACTGTCCCTTCTTCAGAGGGAGAGAGATGCTGGAAGTCGCTGCATCATCTCAATGGTCCAAAGCTCCATCACGCTCCAAGATCCCCGTGACCCTCAGAACAGACGCTCGTTTTGTTTTGATTACACTTACTGGTCCCATAGTGGTTTCATACAAGACATCAGTGGGAAGTACCTCCCTGAAGACGCTGGAGGGCGCTATGCTGACCAGGTGTGGAAATACAGTATAATATAATACATTACCAGCATAAATTACTGTCTGTTTGGATATGTGCAGGAGACTGTGTTCCAGGACTTAGGAGAAGGTATACTGGACAATTCCCTACAGGTTATTAAATATATCACTTATACAGTATACATATGGATACATATGGATCAGCAAAACAAGCTCTTTGTGTTGAAGGGATACAATGCCACTCTGTTGGCCTATGGACAGACGGGTTCAGGAAAGAGTTACTCAATGATGGGATATGGGGCCAACAAAGGCTTGGTCCCTAAACTTTGTGAGCAGCTTTTTGTCTCAATCAGGGAAAACCAGGACTCAAGGCGATGCCAGGTAAAGTTCACTCTCTACATTTTGGATTATGCATCTGGTGGTGATGATGGTGGTCCTTCTCACAGGTGTTTTTCAGTATGTTGGAGATCTATAATGAACAGGTATAGATTGTTGCCCACTGCTGTCAGAATCCTCATGATGGACTTGATCTGCCAGTTTTCTTGCCGGCTCATTTGCAGGTGATCGATCTGTTGTCTCGAGGCTCTCGTGCTGCGGCGGGTCTCCGAGTCCGAGAGGAGCAGCACCGAGGCTTTTATGTGGAGGGCCTCCGCACGGTTCCCTGTGAAACGGCACAGCAGGTAAACACGCTTTTGTAAAGTTAAATCTTTACTGTAAACAAATTGATTACTTAATATTCACAAATCTTGCGTTGTCTGCGCCTCATTCCTACTGTTCTGTAACTTGGGACCTCAAATAAAGGATCTCTTAATCTTAATGTTATTATCGCTTTAAAACACATTGGTTGATTTAATGACAAATCTATTGTTTAAATCGGTTTTGGTTTTACATTTGTCGCTATACTAAAATACATTGGTTGACAACACAAACCAGTATCTGTGTATAATCTGACAAATGACATACTGATGTGACAAATTTTGTGTAATGTGGTGCCACCTGCATGTGAAAAGCCCAATCCTGCCAGACCTCAGAGGCTTAGCAGTGAAGTGCTAAACTGTCCTACGCTTGCTGGTGGTAGTGCGGTGGTCCAATACTAGTTAGAATAATGTTATGCTATGACCAATATTGAATGGTTGAAAACACATTGCTTTATAGATTAGTTGTTTTAACCAAAAAGTTGTTTTGACTCCCACTGATCTCACTGATGTCTGCTGAAAGATCAAGGAGGATCAGTGAGGGGCTGGTGCTAAGTGTACTGGGTGCAGCTCTGACTGCCACCCCCCTGACCCAGAGATGGATTAAGGGGAAGAAAATGGATGGATGGATGTTTTAACCAAAAGATTAGTTAGACACATGACTGAACATTTCAATAACATTTATGGACATTTCTCAACACAATTATCATTTTTCCCTTGTGTTTCCCAGAATGTGTTTTCTGTTTTATTTTTTGTGTTCGAACTGTTCGATTCTCTGATCTGAGTTGGCGAAATCAATGGATGTGTAAAGTCCTCTGAGATAATACTGTCGTGATTCAGGGCTATGCAAGAATAAATTGAATTGAATTGAATGACTACCAACTAGATAAAACCAACCAAAATACCAACCTATAGTTTAAAGCGTAGTTTGATGTAACCATAGTGTGTCTGCAGGTTGAGCAGCTGATGGAGCAGGGCACGAGGACTCGGACCACTGCTGCCACTTACATGAACGCAAACAGCAGCCGCTCTCACATGCTCATCAGCCTGCAGCTCAAACAGGTATGAGCAGTAGACTGTCGGAACCTCACAATTTTTTCTGGGTTCAAATCACCAGGATGATTAAAGAATGTACACGATGCAGATCTTCTCCAAAGAAAGCACTACAAAGCACTCCAACATAAACCTGGTGGATTTGGCAGGCAGTGAACGGCAGCGAGCGTCTGGTTCTGAAGCGGATCGACTGCGAGAGGGAATGGCCATCAACCTGAGCCTGACCACTCTGGGCAACGTCATCAGGTCAATGTGCTGCATCACTTATTCACAACATAGTTTCCATCCATGTCAGTAACCCTGAAGGGTCCTGACTTTGAGGCACGGGGCTTTTCCTCTGTCCCTCTGACACACTGCGTTGTGCATTGTGCAGTGAAAGGTCTTTTTCAACAGGAAATCAATGCACTTCTTTCTAATATCGTTCCTAGTTGACTAATATAAGGTATACATTGTAAAACGATAGAACATGTAAAACAATACAAAGTATAGTTCTCTTTAACAAAGTAAATGTCAATATCTTATTTACTGATATCTAATACTCTCTCCTCTTGTGTTCCAGTGCCCTTGCTGATGTGGCGGTGGGTAAAAAGGTGGTGCACATTCCTTACAGAGAGTCCATTCTTACCAAACTTCTGCAGTCAGCTCTGGGAGGCAACAGCCGCACTGTTATGGTAACGCTCATTTCATTTTCATTTTTTTCAAAATAAAAATGTTCAACTTCTCAGACCCTAACATTGCAGATTGCCACTCTCAGTCCTGCTGATATTTGCTTTGAAGAAACACTCTCAACTCTGCGTTACGCTGAAAGGTAACATTGATGCTTTTGTCATTCTGCCCCAGGGCAGATGAAGGAATTAAGCAAGTGTCTAAAGTACTAAGATGATTATTTTTAAATGAATTATGATGACTATGAAGCTATTGCACCTCTGTCCTCACCACCAGTGCTGGAGAAGTTCCTTTGAAAAAGTAATTAGTTCCCAGAAGTCAGCTTAGACCGCCAACCCCGTAACCCGGCAACGTATGAAGCAGAAGAAATTGAGGAATGGATGGATAAACTTTCATAACAGAAAAAAATTACTTGTACCAAATAAATCTAACTAGTCATGTCTTTAACTATTATGGCTTCCTTATCACAATCAAAACATTGACTAAATCAACAATTTGAATGTAATGGAAGTGTATGTAGAATGTAGTGTGTAGTGTGTATATAGTGTGTAGTGTATATATAGTGTGTAGTGTGTATATAGTGTGTAGTGTGTATATAGTGTATGTAATGTGTAGTATTTGGTGTATATGTGGTAAATATATCTTCCTTCTTTTATTGATTTACGAAATGAATGCATTTACTTGTTCAGGGCCAAGCGCATTCAGAATCGAGCTGTTGTGAATGAGAGTCCCACTGAGCGTCTGGTCAGAGAGCTGAAGGCCGAGAACGCCAGACTGATGCAGAGACTGAGCCGCCTGGGACAGGACGGGCGCCGGCCCTGTGACGAGACCAGTGAGCAACACACAATCAATATACACACAACAACGGTGATCATTAAGAGACAAACCCCATGTTTCAGAGGAGCTTCGACAGCTGCTCACCCACAATGAGCTGCAGATCAAGGCCATTCAGACACTTTGGGAACAGCACCTGCAGGAGGCGCTCAAGGACCTGGAAGAGCAGTACGCCCACATCACAAAGGTGCAACATTCTCATGCCTCTGCAGATGTGGGTGTGTAGATGTTTATCTGACACCTGCTGCTGTAGGAGCGGAGGATGATGCAGATGCACCCCTACATTCTGAACATCAATGAGGACGCACAGCTCTCTGGGGTGGTTAAACTGTTCATACAAGAGGGTTAGTCCAACTATAGTGTTTATATGTAGATCTCTGCTGATGTAAGGGCAGCATTCCCCCTGATGAGCTCTCACTGTGTTCAAGGTGAATGGGCTGTGGGCCTCAGTGACTCGACTCCAAAGTCCATCTCCATCAAAGGACTAGGGTATGTCAGTGGTATTTATCATTTTTAAGGAGGCTCAAATAAGCTTAACAATACAAATTAGCAGAAGTAATGACATTTTACGTGGGCTCATTTTTTCAGAATACAGGAACGGCATGCAGTTTTCCGGAATGAGCAGCGTCATGTCACATTGACCCCGGTTGCGGGGTCTAAAGTGATTGTAAATGGAAATACTGTTTTTGAGACAACTGTCCTGCAGCATCTGGTTAGTTTTTGCAACACTGTCACACTTTGGTATGATCTGATTTGACTATTGTTTTTTTTCCCTACAGGACCGGTTGATTCTGGGCTCTAACTGTACTTACCTTTTCATTGGGTTCCCATCAGAACGAGAAGGGTGCGATTGGAACTGCTATGATTATGACTACTTCCAAGCAGAGCTTGCTACAGCTGAAGGCATCCACATCGGTGAGCCAGTGTGATGAAGACAAACCTATGCGTATTTTTATTAATTTACTTTGAATAGCTGTTGGTGAACCCAGCCTTGGGTCAAAACAAATTGACCCCAGCCTGCTAGCAGTCTTCTATGACTACATTAAACTTATGCCAATGGTGACGGAGGCCAACCAGATGAGCCAGGAGCTCCTCAAGGTTTACCTTCACAACACTTGTATTTCATTTGTACAATTAGATGTATTTGTATTTGTCATATTTGTCTGTAGGGTGTTGATTTCAATCTAGAGATCAAGAACCTTGCTCTGTCTGATTCAAAAGGCCATGATCTAAAAAAAGATATTGTTGTTCGAGTCACCACAGTGGAGAGTAAGCAGGTATTACAGCAGTGTGTATTATACAGCAGTCATTTAAATTCATTTCAATCTATTGAAGAGGATTTCTCCTCTCATCCAAGGTATGGATGTGGTCTAAAGCAAAGTTCGTAAACCGTAAATTCCTCATGGAAGAAATGTACCAGCAGCACCAGGCAGCACAGAGTGAAGAGAATGTATGTTTACCTACAGAAGTTTCTTTGTTGTATTGTGTTTGGATGTTATGTTTCCTCACATGTCCACGCACACATGTCCTCAGAACTGTGTTTCTGTGGTCAAGTTTGAAAGAGACCAAGACCCATTTTGGGATCCTGTTGAGCCTCTGCTCCTGGGAACTGCTCATCTGTGGCTCCAGACTTTGGCCTTTCGCATCCCTCTTGAAGAACAACTGCAGGTCTGAGCTGCAAATGCAAACATGAATATATATCTGACTAAAGGCTTGTCCTTGTGGATGTGCAGGTCTTAGGGTCTGAAGGAACAGAGGAGGCCGTCCTGCAAGCACAGCTGGTTCCCTGCTCCTCCACAGGAGTGTAAGTTTTTGTTGAAACATGAACAATAAAAACTTTTCTAAGAGACTTTTTGCTTTGTCAGAGCCCTGAGTGAGGACGACATCCTGATTGACCCATCAGAGTTGTTGGGACGTCGCCTGGACTTCCAGCTGGTGCTGGAGCAGTGCTGTGGTCTGCGCTGGGTTAGAGAGGCCCACAACAGAGGTGTTCAAGTCGGGTATGCGCCATATTAATAATGCATCATATTCATGAACCTTTAGTAGATTTTTCTCCATCTAATTTTCCAGTTTTAAGATGTTTGACTGCTGTCAGCCACTGTACACTCCGGCAGCATGGCACAACATCAACCCTCTGCTGGATCACAGAGTACATTTTGCTTCACTGCAGACGTCTCAGTCGCTCCTGGATTATCTTCAAAGCAGTGCAGTTGTTCTGGAGCTCTGGGGCCTTCAGGGTACATTCACCCACAACCCAAGAACTACTCAATTGTGTTTTCAATGTTTAAGAGTGTTCTTGTTTCAGATGGGTGTGCAGAACTGAAATCGTCTTTGGATGACATGAGACTGACATCAGACAGTATATTTATTATTGATAATCCAGGCCCCGCTGACACAGCAGTGAGTTCTTTATAGAGTAGATCAGTATTTCAGTTCATTTTCCCTGATGGGGTTTACATATATATTATATTTGTGCATCAGACTTTGGACTGTGAACGGAACAGTTCGTCCAGATTCCTTCAGAGAGACTTAGAAGAGATGAAGAGTTTGAATTCTTTACTGAAAAAGGAAAACCAGAATTTGAGAGAACAACTCGCTGCCAGGAATGGTTTGGTTTTTTTTGTTGTTGTATAAATGTGTAGAAGCTACATGGATGGACTACAGTGTTGCTCTGCTCTTGCTGCAGGCGGGCGCTCTGCACGTCCCAGCTGTGATGCAGAGTTTGCTCGAGCGCTGAAGGTTTTCTACCACAGCATGACGTCTGTGAGGGGCCAGCTGCAGCGGCTGCGCAGACACAGGCCCAGTGTATGCTTTGATAATAATAATAATCATAATCATAATAATAATGATTATACAAACACGCAGAATGTCACTTTAACACGTATATTATGTGCAGGAAGAGTCAGATCTCCTTGGGCTGAGGTTCTTTGTGGATGAACAAGGGCGACTGCTGCGAGACTTCTCAGGGCAGCTGGAGGAGTGTGTTTCCAAACTCAAACAGGACGTGGCTGTTATTGTGCGACGCAAAAGGGAAAAATCTGAATTATTTATATAATTAATATTTATCTCATTATAGAACTGAGTGTAACATTAGAATACACTATTTTGGGAGGTTACTAAATATCAAACATTAAAAACCAAAAAGTCTTTATATTTACAATTTATTAGACTGAATATAAAAGTAATTGCAACAGTTTAGAACGGCAAATAAGTTAGAAGGCATGTACAATAATAAAAGAACAAATCATACCACCATTATATAAAGGTCACACATGTTAATTATAAAGTCATTGGACAAAAACATCTGTTGAAATTGTACTTTTCCAGGACAAATGGGTTCATAAATACAAATATGCATTATTTAAAACCTGGAGATGATGATTTGACATCGATTGCAGGCAGTTTAACTCTGAAGGCGAAGTGAGAAGCACTGATTAAAACAGTTATAAATAACATCATGGACCTCCATCCAGTGAAAAGTCTTGTTTAACAATATACACCTGCTTTAGCTATTGTAAATTCTTTACATTTACTAAATTAAACTGTTTTGTTTGTATAAAGGTTAGCCTTGTCGTTGTATAAAACACCCTGTTTCCTGTGTGTGGTGTGAGAGACAGCTGAGGTAGGTCCAAAAACATCAAACATGAGAACTGTGGCATGGAGGCATCACAGTCACAACAAACCAAACAGAAGAAGTAAGTACACTGTCGAGGGATTAGTCTTACATATGTAGCCCTTTAATACAAATATTAAAGGTTCTTCAATGTGCAGCCATGAGGCATCAGGAGATATAACCAATAGTTTATAGTACAATAATGATTAAAGAGACATTGAGGAAAACAATGTTCTCAAGTTGCTGCTGTGTGTTGTCCTCTGAGTCAATCTTAATCTCTTTCCTCCTTGATTCTCCCCTTTTTCAGCAGAGAATGTTTGAGGAGGTTGTACCCATAGAGGAAGTGCAGTAGAAGAGACATGAGCTCATTGACAGCTGAAAAATGAAAGAATCAAGGAAATAGTGGCTCAGTGTTTAATTGTGGACAAATTCCCCCACTTTCTTTCTCAACCTAAATCTTCTCTCCTCGCTTTCACAGGACTGTAGCTGTGCTCTCCTATGCTTCACAGTTCAAACTTAACACATAAATAGGCCCAAATGTGTCCCTCATACAAAACACAAGACTAGTAAAAATTAGGATGAAATACAACACGTGTTTTCTCTTTTTGAAACTAGCAAAATGTTGATTGTAACAAAGCTTCTCTGTACCCTGTAAGAAAGGACCTCCAGTATTATCCAGTCCACACAAAGACCTGAACGTAAACATATGACTTCAGTTCATGGTTGTACAAACTTTCAAACCAAATCATCTCGGCTCATTTCTTCCATGTTCTTTCAGCTGCAGACTTCACTGGCTGCTTTTAGAATACAGGAGACAACAGGCCATTTGTGAGTTTGAGGCCGATGCACCTCACAGACCCGAGCACCCACAGTTGTCAATGTTTTAAAGTGATTATTCAAGCACTTGTGCCGTTGTTGTCTGTGGCTCTGGAGTCCAGTGTGGTGGTCCCGTGGGTGATCACAGTGTTGGGGGCCTCAGCTGTATCCCGTGGACTGGCCTGCTTGGTCGTGGAGTGGTCCTCGATTGGATTGAGGCTGCTCCGAGCGGACGCTGGCTGCTCAATCGTCGGTACGGTGCTGCGTAAACTCTGCTCATCTGTAGCGTGGGGAGTGGCCGTGTCATTCCTGTGAAAAGTGGAGAACAAACATTAAACATTATTATTATATGACTTGGACCGTACGCGTGCTCTGATGGCTGATTTGCGGTCTGATATTTTCCCATCTCGTTACCATGACAATCGGTCCACAGTGCGTATCACACTAAAAATACGATAAGGAAAACCAAGTCGGACATGAACATACTTCACACATATCTCAAAAGCATTGGTAAAGACACAGAAGAGAGTCATATAAACATTTATTAACCTCGCTTGCTCGGTTAATAAGCGTTATAATCGAATATGGAGGCATGTGTTGGCTGTACCTGTCGTCGCGTGTGTGTCTCAGGCTGCCATGGTAACTGGCTTTGCTGTGGACACTGCTGCCCCGGCTCCTGGTGGACGAGGGCCGCTGTGTCCGCGGAGGTTTCTCCATGTCATCAATAACAGCCAGGTTTGTAGAGGACGCGTGAGTGGAGGTTCCCTGAAGATGCACCGCAACAATAAACGTGTTATTCAAGTCCATGACATTATTAGGGCTGTTGGTCTTATTCAAAATATTACTTTTGAGAATCTATATTCAGAAAACTGTTTATTTTACAATGCAGATTCAGATTAAATGTGTTTGCCATTTGCAGTAAAACCACATGTTGTCATTTTTTAATTCATTTCTAATTTTAATCCATTGCAATATCTTTACACTATAATATGCAAATGAGCGTACAAGTAGTCAAAATACTCTGCTCTGATCAGTATTGGTAAAAAGTATTCTGAATATCTTTTCAAACACTGTTGGTGGTAGCAATGGGGGTGACAGTAGCTCAGTTGGTAGACCATTGGCCTTTGAGCCTGAAGGTCGTGGGTTCGACCCCTCCCCCCAGACCTTCTCAACGGACTCCCACTGATGTCTGCTGTCTTTATGTTCTTGGGCAAGACACTTTATCCCACTTTTGATCATGGCTATACTGTCACTGACAAAGCAGCCATCTTCCTGTGGATTCTCTCTGTGAAATGGGTGGCAGCTGAGATTGCCGCCTCCCGACCCAGAAATGTAGATAAATAGCCCATTTATAGATAAACATTGTGTATGTGAGAATCTGTGACCTCATGCGACCAAAAATGACTTCACATCTATTATATTTGCTCTGCATCGTACCTGTGTGGATGTTCCTCTGGACTTGCGGACAACAGGAGTATTTGGTTCACGAAGTAAAGACTGAGTAAAGTCCAGCTGCTCCTGAAGAACCTGCCGAGATTCATTGACGCCGCTGCTACAAAGATCAAACCAATGTTAACAAGTTATTATACAAATATGAGGTGGTATTTATCATTTATAAGATCATTCATACTCTTTGCGTCGCCGTCCTTGCAGAAAACCGGCCCACTCATAGCATGTTTTTTTACTTCCAACCCAGAAAACAGAGGGAATGCCAACCACCAACATCATGAGATATTTGACAAGGAACACAACCATAGCAGGATGACTGGTCTGCTCCACCTGAGGACAACACAAAGAGATCTGTTTTTATGTACGGTTTGTGCATGTTGTCTTGTCTATACTTTGGGTGTGTGACTTTTGTATTATAAGCGTCGAAAAAGAGATGATTCATCTTAAGAGGTAATCCCTAATGAATGAATAAATAAACAAATGTGTGACTGGAAGCAACGATTATTTAAACAATATAAAACATATTCATGTTTGATTTTGGAAAGAAAGGGTAGATAATATTTTTATGGTTGTAATGCTGTTGTCTTGCCACCAGAGGGGGAATGGGTTTGTGAGAATGCATCCTTTGAGTAAAAATATGATATTTATTTAATGTACGTAGTTTAGATCAGTGTTCCCGATCCTTTTTGAAACCTCGTAAAAAAATCACATTTTACACCACCAGCTGAAACTAAAACAAGAATGAAACTCTCTCGCCTTTTCTAATGAGTTCTTCTCACCAAAGTGGCCTAATAGTCACTATAGAAAAATATGCGCAAAGAAAAAAGTATTGACTCAACAGCAGATAAAAGGTGACGCCAGCTCAGATTTTGGATAATTTTCAACAATTCAATATTTCTACGCACATGGTTTAAATAGACAGAGCATTCCTAAAGTTAAATTATGATGGACAAAACATTAGTGTGTTAATTCATACTGAGTGGAAATATGATAATCCACAAATTTCCTCTTGTTTTTTTGACTGACATGCAAAAACACTTTGTTAAACAAGCTCATCTGTATGTTAGGCATTGAGATGCTAACATCCTCAAAATGGTTAATTATACAAAACCCTTGAAACTGCTGCTCCTAACAAGCGCATCCCTCAGGGGCAAAGATCATGTAACACACAGCAATAATGACATTCCAAAGCTGCAGTGGACTTTAGGGGGTCTGTCTTCATGAACGTCCACACACGCACATCAGTAACACAAGTGCCTGCACCTGCCCCAGTCCTGTCTGAGGCTACTGTCACTCACTACCCCACAGCACTGTCCCATTATCAGGGCGACACAAGCACAAGCCTCTGAAAGGTCATTAGCCAAACAGCAATGATAATAAAACTAAGGACGACCACAGACTGACAGAGCAATAAACAGAGCGCCAAACGCTCACTGTGTCTGCAGGTGGTTAAAGATCATGTGTGAAAATATCTTTAAGGACAATAACAGCCAAACTGAACTCTCCCATAGTGCCTTTATTTTAACA
This sequence comes from Pomatoschistus microps, assembly GCA_029875035.1. NCBI lineage: Eukaryota > Metazoa > Chordata > Actinopteri > Gobiiformes > Gobiidae > Pomatoschistus > Pomatoschistus microps. The sequence goes on from JAPMNZ010871269.1 coordinate 15,126, forward strand.
TAAACAACCGTGCGTGTGACAGGACTGTGCAGGTTTATTGTGGTTAATAATTCAGAGATGGGCTGTATGGACTAGCACACCCCCTCGACTCTCCATAATAACTCCCACAAAGGGCTCATAGACGGCAGGCAGCAGTGCATGACCGAGCAAGTCCAAAGCAGAGACTGAAACAGGAAAAGCCAGAGACATGAGAGGTAATGGATTTAGGAAGAAGTGTATTTTACTTTTCTACAGGAAGATTATCTGAGGTAATGATGCACAAAGCTATCTATTTCAGAACTAAGACCAACAATGACCGTTTGATTACATTATATGGGATTTTAACCCTTTAACTTCCACGTTGGAAAAAGTTAAATGTAATAACACATAAAATATACATAAAGTTGAACAATTTAAAATGTTAAATATCCTTGGAAGAAATCTTTTTTACTTTAAAGAGTTGATGGGAGTTATAACTTATAGCCTAATGTATTCAAATAGGCCTCAATGGCCCTAAGGGCCTACACAAGGATTTGAATTTATTCATTCCATTTATTTCTCACTGGAAGCCAGGGGGGTGATGAGTGAGGAGTATTTGTGTGTCCACTAGAGATGACAGACCTTGAGATCAGTCTTTAGACATAAAATAGCCTTGAAAAGATACCCTATGGGCCTTCTTTCCTTTTTAATAATTCATTGTTGAGATATGAAAATTGCAGTGTTCATAAAATCATTTAATTTTGTATGAGAAATAGCAACTCCTCAGATGTGGGCCTAAAGCTATAATATTACTGTATATTGGGGGTTACCTTATATGGGCATGGGATGTGGTAGAAGCGGCAGTTCTCCTCCATCCAGGTGGTTTCCCAAAGGTGTCGATAAGTATGTTCATAGAAATAGCAGCATATCACAGTAACCAGGGGCACAAGGTAGAGCACAGAGAAGATTCCCATGCGGATCATGAACTTCACCAGTTTGGTCTGATTCTCTTTCTCCAGTGGGATCTCCATCCTCACACGGTTTAGAGCCACAATGCCCACTAAAAGCAGTGCCACACCCACCTACACGTAGAGATATGGAAAAGGAGAGATTAGGTTTTTAGTTGTTAGAAGGGACGAAGAATGTCTGCTAACTTTGTTTGGTAATCCCACATACATCATTTGTACATTATTGATCTGTCTTTCATGTGCCCACTCCTTCATAACCCACTGTACTCACTGCCACATTGAAGCAGAGCGGTGCCAGAACAAACCACCTCAGGGTTTCTATGTCATACAGTCCTATGAAACACACTCCACTGATCCCATCTCCTTCAATTTTGTTGAGGGCCAGCAGGGTGACGGTCAGGGCCCCTGGGAGGCCCCAGGCGACCGCATGAAAGAGGAGCGCTTTCTTCTCTATGGCCTCACTGCCCCATTTAGGAACAGCAGCCAGGAACCAAGTGATTGTCAATATAACCCACCACAAGGAGCCTGCCATGGTGAAGAAATACAGCACCATGAAGAACAGGGTGCACACCTGAAGAGGAGGACAGTGTCAGATATGTGTTTGGCTCTTTGAACTCGTAAAACTGGGCCTTCACATCTTACCTTGTTGTGCGAACCTTGAGTGATGGTTGCAGCTTTGAACTGGGCCCGACTGGCTCCATTACATGCCACCCTCTCCTCCAAAAGAAAACCCAGGAAGAACACCAGAGAAACCATGACATAACAGACAGCATAGAAGATGATCGGCCGTTCTGGATATCTGAACCTAAAAACAACAGGACACGTCACATTTGGTTTACACAAGTACGCACACCCTCTCTTAATACGGATCAGAAGACGTTTCAAACCTTGTAACGTCGATGAGAAACGTCAAAAAGGTGAAGAGCGTTGCAGACAGACAGAGGACGGATATAACCCCGATGAAGTAGCGCATAAACTTCAGCTCTTTTGGGGTGAAATACATGGAGGGACAGGGAGGAGAGCAGTCCTTTCTGTCCATGAAAGAGTATCCAAGCTCGGGGTCGACCTTGAGCTCTCGAGGACACCAGAAGCCATAGTCCCTCTGCACCGTGAGGGAGGACTGGTCTGTGGTCTCAGGACTCGTCTCCAAGTCCTCAGGACGAGGGTACGACTCATCACAGTCTGGAAACCTGGAAACAAGAAACTACGTCTTCACCGGGCTGAAAAGTAAGGTTTTGTGTTTCAAAGTAAGATTTGAAACATGAAATACAAACTAAATATGAACTAATACTAATTGAGCAGGTTGTGTCATTTTTTTGTAATTTTTTAAACCTGTAATTCTATTTCAATCATGTGGTGGTAAATCATGTGAATATTGAGTCTAGCAAGTCCCTATTGTCCTACTTCACTTCTGTCGCACTGTTTTTACCTAATCACATAAAGAGTGTATATATTTAAATGTCTATGTGTATATGTGTTGCAGATGTGCATGTAAATGTATGTATAGTAATGTATGTACATGTAAGTATCATAACAATATATTGGTGATGGGTATTTGGTAACAGGGGGAAGGCCCAGATAAGCTTCTAACTTCTGCCAACTCCCTTTTGGGCTATTGTTTTTTTCTGCGCTTCTCTTTTGTATCAT
>JAPMNZ010871542.1:0-12077 GCA_029875035.1 Pomatoschistus microps
GAGCGTAGACCAATCAGAAAGGAAGGGGGAGGGAGCTTGCTTCGTTTTTTTCAAATCAAGTACCTCGCTCTCTCTTTTTCTGACAAACTGTGGACAATCACTTTAATATAAAATACCACAACATAATTTTCATATTGTAAAACATTTCCACTAAGAAAATTATAGAAAGTGAAGACAAATAAAGTTGTAGCCCCCAAAAAACTATATAATAGAAATTCTTACAATTTTGTTAATGAATCCAAGCCTATGTTTGTGGATATCCATTATTTTGTGCAGATGCTCTAAATAATTTCCTTCTTTGTTTCCCAGAAGGGATTGAATCTGTGTCTCGAGAATCCATAGTGAGTGGTCACACGAGCGTCACCGTACCCATTGCCCGCTTCTCAGAAGAAGAAAAGAAAGTATCAGTCATTAAAGCCCCTCATTATGAAGGCATTGGACCTGTGGATGATACTGGAATTCCCATTGCAATTCGCACAGTAAGTTCACATCTTGTCATTTTAACACATTCTTAGCACATTTCACATGGATGGATGCATAATGGATGGATAGCACATTTAACAGTAAAGGCAAATGTATAGGAACTCTAAGACAAAGAGACATTATATACATGCAGCTTTTATTTAAATAGTAAAATTTCAAGCAAGCATATTTCAGGTTCTAAGGACGATGGGAAAGAGGTGCTGAAGTAAAAGACTAAAAGCTTTTTGTGTACAGACACATTTTTGTGGCATTTACTTGGTAACCGAGGAAAATAGAACTAATTAGCCTTACCAAGAGAAAAAGATAGCTCTTGTCTCACTTGGAAACTGTTTTGTGCCATTCAAACGAGAAGAGGATTAGGTCTCAGCTATTTACTGGCTCTTTTTGAAGAAGATGTTAAATCTACACTTTGTTCACAGTGACACACATAACAGCCTTTCACCTCACTTTCTCTTGCAGAACCTTAAGTCAAGGGTATTTCAAGCTCTGAGTCCACACAATTGTTATCACATTTGCAATACCCATTCACAACGAAATAATCTAAAACAGGACAAAAAAACCAAAGTTGTAATTAACTGTTAAAATGGGATTGATTTGTACACTAAATGGGTGGAAAGGTTTTTTTTTTTTTTTTCTTAAATGTGAATGTAATTGTTGTTAAGTACGTGTTGTTTTTGCAGACCGTGGACAGGCCAAAAGAATGGTACAAAACAATGTTCAAACAGATCCACAAAGTTCACAAAGCAGGTAAGAGTGACAGCCATCTCATCACTTACAACATGTGTTCGTTGGGGACTGATTTTTGCTTCATGCGTCAGTGTGTTGTTTACTTTATGCGCCTGTGCACAAGTTCCTATTCAACCAAAAGACCCAGCAGACCCCTGAGCCAAAACTCATTAGCTGGAGTGAAGCAACTGATAGAGGAAGGGAATTGGAAGCAACCTCATAGACACAATCTTGTCCTGGGAAATAGGTTGCAAATGTGTGGGCTCGACAAAACCACAGTCACTACAAGGCCTGCTTGTTCAAAGCTAAAAGGGAAGCTCAATTCTGCTCCTGCAAAACCTTCACTGATCTTTCTCACGGATCTGAAAGAGTATCCAACCATGTAAATATAGATCTGCAACAAATTCATTTCCACTACATTGAGCAGGCAAGCTTGTTGAATACTTGAATAATGTCCACCCTGACCTCCCTATCTCCACGCTGAGAGACATACTCCCTACACTGTCTCTTTCGTCACAAGCGTATCCTGGGTCATGATGTTGGACTCTTTTGCTATATGGCTATCATGCCCTGTACTTACACTTAATGAAACTGTACTTACTTACTTTTATTACATAGTTACTCTTTTTTCCAGATGATGACTATTCTGATACATATAATGCGTCATATGCAGTTATAAACAATGGTGAGCGATACCACAATACAACAAATTCACATCTTTCTCATCCATTTTTCCTTTTACACCTCTATCTCTCTTTTCCCCACACTGAACAGATGACTACAGTCTATCCTCAAATGTCACTTTGGCCCATCCTCCGCCTCAGACTCACACATACAGACCACTGGCCAAAAGCCCATCTGATAACGGCCGCCATCCAGAGCCCATGCCCTCACCTGTCCCTCCGCCTCCCCCCGCGGTGCCCTCCATCCTGCAGCTACGAGCCCGCGACAGTGACCGGGGCAAGGAGATGTCTGATATGTAAGAGCTGTGTGTAGTAATTACATTCTTTATCCAGTATTCTCATTAGCAGCTAGTATACTGTTGGAGTTTACAGGAGTTATATTATGATTATATTTAACATTGTTTCCACATTTATTTGTTTTACTTTCCTTACAGACGTAATGAATGGGGCCCGCCTGACAGGAAGGTAGACACAAGAAAATATCGTGCAGAGCCGAAGAGTATATTTGAATATGAGCCGGGGAAGTCTTCCATTTTAGATCAAGAAAGACCAGTGAGTATTTTAGACTTCATCATTGTGGCTTACATAATATGTTTAGAACACTGTTCACTTAGGTTGATAATGTGTTTTTCAGATTCTCTCAGTATTAGCGTAGGCATAAGAAAGTAACATTTCCAGATTATTGCTTCACTAATGGCTAGTGGCACTTTGAAATGTGTGGGGGATGACAAATGACAGAAATAATGAGTGTGCAAAAGAAGCTAGAAAAATTGTAAAAATCAGGTAAATGTTAGATGCAACGAAATGGAGAAACGGGAAGTCAGCTTCACATTTCTAGGATGCACACACACTGGTCAGATGTAACAAAGTGAAAGCGGAAAAAGCAGAACAAAAGGGGGGGGGCTATATTACTGTGTGATGAAGTGCAAACTGAAGCAAAGTTCTTGTTCTGGGTTTGCTCACTTTCAATTCTGTGTTTGTCAATTGGTGTTCTGAATCTCACAACCAGTCCGGAAATAGAAAGTGAGATTAGCACTTGCCACACAATGTGACATTTTCTGGAGCTGAAACCTTTAAAAAGGGATGTGGCATGTTATGTAAAAAAGCAGAAATCACATGGACAAACCAATAGAAAGAAAACCTCTCTGGCTTTGTATGTGTTTTGCAAGCGACCGTTTTGTTTTACTCAAAGGCCTAATCATAGCTACTCAGTTCAAGGACAAGAAAACATGTTACATAATTGCTTCACTTGATGGAATTCAATGTGATTAGTTCAAATGAAAAAATACTTCTGAGTTGTTCATTTTGGTTCATTCTGTGTTCATGTCAGCTTCCACCTTGAGCCATTCTTAACCATGAGCTCCATGTCTCTGTGTGACCTCTCTCCACACCCCCTTTCCCCTCTCTCCTCTCTGTCTCTGTCATGCTCTTCCCAGACGTATGATGACATAGATTTAGAGAACGAGCCTTGGTATAAGTTCTTTTCTGAGCTGGAGTTTGGGCGGCCGGTAAGTCAGGGCCGTAGACTACCGTCTTTGCAAAACCACAAATCTGCACCATAGCGCCTCAACCCTAATCCCAACCCCACCCATTGTACAGTGATTGTAGGCTGGGTGGGGCTAATCGGGGCTAATCGTCCAGGCATGTGGTGGACCCCAAACCACACACCTTTGTGACAACCTGTGCTGTGTCTTTGTGTTGCTCATTTGTTTGACCTGTGGCTAGTGCACATAATGTTGTATTCAGGACGTTGTGAACAATATTTGCCCACAGGGTGAAGGGAAGTCTAAGATATTTATTTCATAATTCGAGATATAGTAGAAAACCTGGCAAAAGCATACATAGTTTATTTTGTAACACGGCATATGGTTTTCCTCATAGCATGCTATAAAAATAATAAAATATTGTTTAGGCTGAAATGTTTATGATTTGATCCTAATCCTAATACAAGGTTATTTCTATACATAACCTTCACCCAAACTACATGAACGCACTGCCCTCTACTGGTTGAAGACAGTACTTACTACCTAGCGAGACCCAGCCAGTTTAGTCAACGTAAGAGGATCAATGCCACACTTATACATGTGCTGCAGATACTTGATCATGAGCATGAGTGTTCAGAAGGATGCTCTCTCATGTGTTTCTGTTTGACACGGATAATGTATGTAGAGCTTATGTATACAGTGTAGTGACATTGTTTAAAATGTATTGATGACGAGTGTTTGTTGTAGTGAAAGATTTTAAATAAATTTGCTGTGTGTGCACTAGTAATAATCACACCTTTAAGACTCAGACTGCTGCTTGTGCGTCACCGTCTGCTCACAGCTTGCTCTTACACTCAGCATGTGTGTGCTCCGTGGGTGGATTTCAGTCTGTGTGTGTAAGTGGGACCAACAACACGTTTATGAAGTATACATTGTTTTTGGGAATAGACTGGAGTTGTTCTCAATTTGTATGTGCGAGAGATCTTCAACATAGTAATGTTTGTTTACATTCATTCGATTTTCCCAAATTAATATTACTTTTACAAAACAAAATATACATTTTTCAAATATGTTGTTTCCATCATTTGTACATCTCTGTTGCATACAAACTGAGAGACTGTAGTTGTGTGTTAGGTTAGCGCACTCCCTGTTGTCTAATGGGTTCACTCTCTCCACATGTTCCTCCTCATGACGCCACCACTGCTTCTCCTCTTTCACCTCATCTTCACCTCCTTCTCCTCCTCTCCTTCTGCTTTCTGCTGCTGCTTGCGGCTCAAGCCTCCTAAAAAACGACTGGATTATAATCCAGACATCTCTGCTCGCCAGCGCATTGAGGTAATCCCACACCCATACTTGTCACTGGTTCTGACTAAGAAGAAAATCAGACATTATTTTCTATTCCAATATGTTGTGAATGGAGCCTCAGTTTGAATGGTAGCATATGCTTTGTATGTTTTTTAAATTAGAAAATTAGAAAATTCGTTACTATTACATAGCAGTGTAGCACTTTGCAGTTGCAACCACTGCTATGTAATGGTAAAGAATGTGATTTCACCAGAGACATTGGCAAAACTAATATTTGAGTAGCTTTGTTTTGTTGGACTGAGACAGGAGCTTTTTGGAGAAACAAAAAGTGCTCCGCACTCCCCAAATGTTGCACAAAATGGAATAATTTGTAAGCATCTCTGTGGATTTAGTTTTACAAATAGCATAACTGACAGATTCTAGCAAATTAATTACTAACCTTCTTGAGGCCAAGTTTTTAATGTTAGGTAGACTACAATTCAAAAGGTGCATGAGGTTCATAAGGTTAATAATACTCCACTCCAGTTGATCCAGTCCTGCTTTTACAGAGCATCAGTTGCCCCCACGCTGAGCACATTGGATGCAGCAGTGCGTTTACCTTCACCATCCTCTTGCAGCCCTAGTGTCCAGGCATCTCTCCTGTTCACTGCACTCTCCAGTGTGCCACGTGGAACCAGCATCTGCAGCACTTTACACTGGAGGAATATTTTGAGCGTGGCACATCGGCAAACGCATGGAGGCTGTGCATTGTGGACCACCTCTCTAGCCTTTGTTCTCGCGGGGCTCACATTTCCCTTTTGTTGTGTTTGTCCTATTTGCACAGGCATCGCTACACATCGCTTCGTCTGAAAAACCCCTGGAGAGACCGGCAAGGTAGACCTGCTTTATTTTCTTCTGCATCACCTCCTCACCCCCTCCCCCACTGCCACTGGTTTGTTGTGATTCAGCAGCACAGTCAGCACAGCTCTTTCTGCTCCATCCTTGACCCTTTAACTACTTTCACACCAAGAGATATGTCAGGATTACGGTTTAGGCTTTACCCCCGCTATAGCCAAGACAGAATCTACAATAAATTAGCTCCCGCAGCTCTATTGATCCTGCCCATCACCATTTAGGCTGGTCCCAACCCCCTCCCCTCCCCACATCCTCGTCCTATTCACCAGTGGCCTGCTTATTCATGTCCCATTCTCCTCAGTGGACCGAAAGGACATAGATGGGATGCAATGAATAGGCTGTAAATAGTGACTTTGTGTTTCTGCTCAAAAGAGAGTCCATTAGTCACGAGGACATACTAGTGAATATAGTCATGAGTGAATATTTAGACCTAATTCTTGTCAAATGAGTGTATTATTATTTTCTTCATATTCAGATGGAATTAGGTTTTTTTTTACTCTTGAGTATCAGTTTTGACAGATTTATTTTTTGAAGTTCAGTATTTTTATACACATGAGAAGAAAGCTAGAAAGGTGTATTAGTATGATTTTATTTATTGATTTATTAGATAAAGGGACAGTGCATATTAATATACATTATACATGTAAATAAGGGCTATTTTCCATCTGTAGTCCCAGGACAGCTGATATGTGTCCTCCTGAAGGGAATATAGATGTATAATATGATGTATGTTATTTTTTTCAATTCTGCAGTGCGGCCAGTGACTACAGGAAAAGACGAAAGTCGGAGCCCTCAAATGCTCACGCTAATGCATATCAGAGCGGAGCTGTGACATCTGCTAAACCAATAGAACTTTCCCGACCAAGCAGCAGCTTGAAGAAACCTGTGGTTCGCTCTTCTCCATCTTCACCCTCCAAAGCCAAAGGTAAAGTTTGCATCAATGTATTTAACACTCTATTGTTTTGGTTAGTTTTTATTTTATTCACATGATTTCTGTCTCTTCCCTACATGTCCCAACCCTTCATACATGGTACTGTACCCAAGAACATTTTGTTTATGTTTTTATTTTGTTGTATTCCAATCGTCAAATCCATTTCCTTCCTTCTTTTCCTTGTCCTCCTCTTAACATTTTTTGCTGACTTAGGTCCTTTTGCCTAACATGCTTTCCTCCTTCTTTTCTCTCACGCTGCTCTATTTGGACATCTAAAAGGTGGGGAAGCATGTAACATGTATCCAAACAGTTTACCTTCTCCCGCTTCTCATAAGAGCCTGTCATTACCTCCTCTTTCTTCGGAGTCAACAGACTGCATGGACAACGGCAGCCAAGAAGGCAGTTCCTCTTCCAAACAGTCTGTTTTTAAAAGTAGCTGGCCCAGTCAGCAGGGAGATGCAGAGACCTGGAGCAGTGTGGAGGAGGTACCACCTTCCTCCCGTAAAGTCAAGTCTCGCAGCTGTGATGACTTACTGAACGATGGCCACTCTGGCACCAACGGACGTGCAGTCCGTTCAGAAAGTGCTGGTTCTTTATTGTGCGATGGACATCCTTCAGGGTCTACAGCATCCACGTCAACGTCTTCTTTGCCTCGGCTTCACCGGCGACGTGCTCATGACTCACCAGGTTTTCTCCAGCTCTATAAGAAGATGCACCACATTGATCGCTCCCAGCTGATTCCTTCTGAAGTGATTCGCTCTGTTCGGGCTCGCATACTGGAGCTTGAGCGTCAGCCTCATCTGCTCCGCCACCCCTTCCCTCCATGGAGACCCTCAATGGGTGCGGAGGTCTCACGTGACACGGTGCCAAATCGTATTTCTGAATATGAACGCCTTATACAAAAATCTAAATCTATGCCTAACCTGGGTGATGGGGAAGTGCCATCAGGTACTGTAACGCCTGGGGGCTCCTCATCCCGAGCCAGCAGTCGGGGGGGCACTCCGAGTTTACCTAAACGCCGTTTTTCTATTGAATCTTTATTAGAAGAAGACAGCAATGGCAATGAAACACCACATGCCATTGATCATTTGCATCGAGCACGTAGTCCACCTGAGGGACAGCCTCGTGTCGGCCCAGAGCCCAGTCGTGGAAACTCTTTTGTTGCTCCTCCTCTGCCACGTGCGCCCCAGGCCCAACAAGACTACTCTGACAGTGAACAGGACGCTGTGGCATCAGATCTGAGCGACTTCATTCAGGTGGAGGGCTCATCTTTTTGCAGTGAGAGTGACTTTGACCACTGTTCCCTGACCTCCACAGAGAGTCTGTACGGCTCCTCCACTGTGCATCAACATCACATTCGCCACCAGCTTCGCCATCACCATCACCACCATGCTGGTCATCAGAGTGTGGGCCAAAGCCAGGGCTACCAACACAGACACCTTATCAGCACGTGTAAGGGTCGCTGCCCGGCCTCTTACACTCGATTCACTACAATGCTTCGCCACGAGAGAGAACGGGCACGCCAGGAGCTCCCAAGACCCTCACAGTCTACTCATAACCCACAGTCCCAGCAAGCAATGTCAAAGCTGGCCTTCCTGGTCAGTCCAGTGCCTTTCCGCAGGAAAAAGGGCTCACCACCTACCTCTAGAAGAAGTGGCACAGGTCGAAGTAGCAGACCCAAGTCAAAACAGGCTATTTATGAAGCCCTAGATGCTGCACTGAGGGACATATATGAGCACATTCAGACAGAGCGTGGCCACAGAGGCACAAGGGCACCAGATGACAGCATCCTCAGGAGGATTCTGGCTGAACTGCTGCCAAATGTGCCTGAGCGCAGTTCCTCTCTGAGAGGGAGGAGGAGCTGCTGGGGCCACTCCTCTATGTGTCCAGATGGAAGCCCCACTGGGTATTCCTCATCACCACGGTTGCAGTCGCCACGAATACAGTCACCAGTCAGTGCCTGTTACGGACGTCATCATGAAACCTCAAACAATAACGATTACGCAGAGGGCAATGGGAATCTCTGTTACTCAGGTGGAGACACTGCATGTGATGTGCTCATGTCCATAGTGCCATACACACCTAGTGATTGTCCTGTACATTGTACATATTTGATTTTCATGTGTATATATACATAATTACTTTATATCAATCCGTTTAATATATTAATTGTTCATACCTTAAATGCATGGTTACAGTTGTGCTTGTAAGTTACAGCTGTACCCCAGCTGATCTTTTTCTTTTTTGCCAACAATTGTTGGTGGTCAATGGATGAAGCCATTTTCGTAGATTTACACATTTTTAATTATAAATCTACTACATCCTACTAACTCGGTCGACACAAACAGGCTTTTGTGAGACTAAATTAAACAATCCTTGATAACAAATGGGCTTAATCTAAATACTAACTAATTATTCAGCTGGAGCTGTAAAATCCAAGCATTAGTGCTTTAGCACCAGATTGTTACGTCACACTTTGGAGCATTCATCTGTGCTCATTGGTCCGATTACCAAATTCTGTTGTTGTGAATGCCCTTATTACGAATCAAGTCCTTTTTCTCCTCGCCTCCACCTGCCCAGGTCCTCCCACCACCTGCTGATGACCCATCCTGCACATATGCAGTGATCAGCCAGGACGCAAAAAAGAGCTGCAGCCGAAGGATCCACTGGTGCGACGTTCCCCGGCCTGGTCTGGGCCCAGGCATTAATCTGGTGGTGGGAGGATCTGTGCCGGTGGAGGCAAGGAGAAGTTGCAAGGACTTGATTTGTAACAGCCCTAGTTTGTATACTATGAGCATGGTAATTTTACTCAAATGTTCATTTCTGAATATTTAATTTTTAAGTGTTTTTTATTTCAATATTTTTTTATTATAGTTTAGGTGTTTTGCATTTGCATGTGTACACCAGTGGAGATAAATAAATCAGACATGTCTTACCCAGATTTTTTTTTTCTTTTTATCACTGACAGAACAAAATCATTTTATTCTTATTTGTCCACAAGTTTATTTTGCACCACCATGACCTTCATAATATTCTCCTTGGGTCCTAGACCATGATGTCTCCAGGAGCTACTCCACTTTGGATGGGCGGCACACCCCTCAGAGCAGACGACCCACACCCGACAGAGAGGTACAGTTCATTTGGTTCCAAATGTTGTCAGTTTCCCCAGACTGGTTATTGTTTCAACAGTTGAGTACATATAGTATATGATATTTCTGGTGGGGTACTTTAACCACAGCCTATGAATACATCGCACATACTTTCTTTTACCCAACAGAAGAGCAAAGAGAGTCTCACAAAAGTAAATGCAAAATTACTATTACTACTTTTGCATGTTGAAATAACCAGTGAAGCAAACTATTTTAAATGGAATAGATGACATGGTTTGTGCCCAAACTTGCATTCTGTTGTTCTGGATTGCTGCTCCAGATCTCCAGATCTGCATGGATAAAAAAAAAAAAACACAGACCATGTTTAGTCCTGACTCTGGGGACTAGCAAGAGGCTAGACCCTGTGCTCCGCAGAGACCCAGATGTTTCATACAGCACTATGGTACTTTTTGTGCAAGGTCATGGAGAGAATTATTCATAAGCAGTGTGCATTTATGAACGAAATGTGGTTTTTCATGTCATGTACCATTTTTTGAGGAGCTTCTATAGATAAATGACATTTATGGTTTTGTTTTCTATTTTAACTAAGCTTGGGCTGTCTCTTGGTTCATTTCTGTCTCTGTCACTTTCATCTCTTAGGTTTCCCATAAACAGATGACACAACTCATTCTCTTCTCTCTCCTCCATCAGAAACAGCCCGCGAGAGCCATTTTTGATTTTAAGGCACAAACAGCCAAGTGAGTACTAAAAATGCTTCACATACAAGAATGCGACGCTTCACTGCAGGAATGGCTAACTGCATGTCAGCTTACATTCTCTCATCTCTGTTTCTATAAGTGTTATTGTAAAATAAGATTAAGTTGTTTTACATCATACTTTCTATCTTAGCATGCAACGTCAACATTGCTTCTGTTTGCTGAGGTGTTTTACGAGAGCATGGTTGTTATTTCTGCATCATTTAGAACATGTTAGATCCTTTCCCATTGTTGCTTTACAGGGAGCTGACATTTAAGAAGGGCGACACGGTGAACATTATCAGACAAATAGACACCAACTGGTTCGAGGGGGAGCACCGTGGACGTATTGGAATATTCCCCATTTCTTATGTTGAGGTAGAGCATACACAACTTTATTGAATCTGGAAATAATGACTAAAGTATTGTTGAATTACATGTGTTTGTTTTTCCACATTCACAACAGAAGATGCCATCGCAGGAAAAACATCAGCCCATGAGACCTCCTCCGCCCGCACACGTCAGAGAGATCGGAGAAGCCTTCGCCCGCTACAACTTCAATGCTGATACAAATGTGGAGCTATCGCTAAGGAAGGTAATTATCTTTTGCAACGCTATTTTTTTTTTCCCCAACTCTCAAAATTCTAAATCAAATGTTGCCTTTAACATTTACTTGCAAGAGTGACAGTGAACAATAATTAATTGAGAAAGCAGTTTTTGCAAGTAAACGATGCCAGCTGCTTATGTTGTATTTTGTTTTCAGGGAGAGCGAGTTATTGTGGTTCGTCAAGTCGATCAGAACTGGTATGAAGGCAAAATCCCAGGCACTACAAAACAGGGCATCTTTCCCGTATCATATGTAGACCTGGTCAAACGCTCTCCCTCAAAAAGTTTGACCCACCACCCTGACCCACATGTGTATCCGGGCAGCCGGACGGCCAGCTCCACTCCCACCAAGGTAAGAATGTTTGCTCTTTGACAGCTGCCTCAGCACGTATTCATGCTCTTTACTGTAGACCAGTCGAATTTAGTTGATGATTATATTTCAACAGTATGTATTGAAAGATTGATTGACTCGTACATTTTGGAGCTTTCCTCTGCCAGGATACCTGGGTCGGTTTCCATTGATTCAGCAATGCATACAGTATATATCGCTTTTTTATTTTCTATCAATTTGTTGGCCTTGATATAATACTTCCCTGTGCCCAATCACAAACATTGAAATCCGAATCAATGGTTCTGTTTCTACTGGAAATCAAATATGGTTTAAATACTGCGTTTTTTAAAGGTTTTGCATTTTAAATATAATGTAAAATTTGTGCTCGGTGTACGTCAGTTTCAGATGATTATTGGAGGCAATTCAAATGTAATAGAAGCCTTACTGAATCAAGTGTTTCTCCCCTACTCTCAAACGTGAAGTCAAATCTAAGGAAAATGACGTTACGTTGTGCCTTTTCTGTTACCGTCACTATCATGATGTAAATCTATTTTGGTTGCATATTACCAGTTTTACATTTGCCTGAACCTACTCATTCTGTCTACTCAGTAGTCACTATCCTTCTTATTTTTACTCCTGGAGCCATTCTACCACTTCCCTCCTCCCCCCTGGGCGCACGTGCCGCCCTCTCCTCAGCCTACCCCAAGAACGCCCGTGCTGCAGGCCATCACTGACGAGTGGCTGTCCCTTACTCTGGACCCCAGTGGCCATTCCCTCTGCTCTACGCCTG
>JAPMNZ010871736.1:0-24008 GCA_029875035.1 Pomatoschistus microps
GGCTAATTCCAGCCCAGTTTGCCGCTTTTATGAAACAAAACATGCTTGTGAGGAAAAACCTTCCTCCTGGCACCTCTCCTTGTATATTTGGTAAGTGTCTTTCTTCTTCCTCCAACTGTCTTGCCTGTTTTTTCCCTTGTCATGTTCATCATTGTCTTGGATTCCGTTACGTGTTTTTTTGGTGTATTCCCGAAGCAAGATTAAGCCAAAAATGTATGTAATGGGGATACTTTGTCTCTGAAGGTTTATTTCTTCTGGTTCAGTATTGCATATATATGGTTGTTTGTTGATCAGTTGTGGTTTTCCTCCACACACTGGAATGATGAGTCCATATGAAGCTTGCACAGCCCTAACTGGGACTAATGATTCTAATGTGAAAAGGAGGACGAGACACACCCTTCATTTCACATGTCGGCATCAAATCCAATTTATAATCTACGAAGAAAAAATCCTTTCAACTTCTCACCATTTTAGCAGTAATATAAAGCTTTCATATTTAAAGATAAAAGGACAGGTGGAGCTCTGGGACATAACTACAATAAATGTACATTGTGATTATGTCACAAAATGTTAAAATAATGCAATTAACCTGAACTAATTTGGGTCTTTATTTTCTTATAAACCAGTAAATTGGTATAATTATACACTATCTTTATTAAAATAAAATTTCCAGATTTCACATCTACAAGTGTTGGTGCAAGAGTTGAACAACAGTCATTTTTAGTACAAATCAGACTGTATGTGTAAACAGGAGAACATGTATAATCTGAGTGTGTCCAAATATATACTGTCTCCATAGAATTTTGATTAGTCACATGATCATCCAATGAACAACTATTGATGGTACACGTGTTGAGATGATGTGGAGCAATTTTCCGCCACATCGGTGAAACGGCCGAGGCTGATTTGTGCGAGGTGTACATTTGCCATTGACACAGAATGGGGAGTGTTTGACATTGCCATGGCAACAGGGTAAAAAATAAGTCTTGACTGTCATTGGGTTTTTGAATCAAGAGGTCAAAACAGGAAATGTTCAAAATTTCAAACATTTGGAAAAAACTAAATGTGATTAACCCCATGTTTAACTTTGACATAGTCTGAAGGGGGCACTAATGGGTCAGTTTTAATTATTTCACTTTCAAATGACCTAGACCCTGGAGTGGAACAATTGATTAATGTTTTGTGCCAATCGGACTTTGTATGTGTAAACGGAGGCAAATATTGTGCAAGTGATCAAAATTCTGTGAAGTAATTTTGATGGTACATGTGTTTAGACAATGTGGAGCAATTTTGAGGCGAATCTGAAACGGCCGAGGAGGAGTCGTTTTACAACCGACATGTGTGAAAATGATAAATTTTCCTTTTTCCATTTTCCAATTAGTTTTATGGGCTTCCTGTTTGTCAGGGGGCGTGGGCATTGTAACATGTGTACCAAATGTTGTGTCTCTACGACAAACTTGACCTTGGACCTCCTCCCATTGGCGTAATGTAAACTGACTGTTGTAGGGGGCGCTGTTGTAGCATTTTCTTTAGTCCCATAAAAATAAACATCAAAAACATTTTTTGCCGGTTCAAAATTTCAAGTTTTCATACATGTTCATGGGGTCAATCTAAGGCTCCGAGCAAAAACTACATAGGTTTCAATGGCATCTGATGCATCATTTTGAAGCGTTTAAGTTCACGCACGCAACCGTCACGTTTTGGTGAGTGACGGGCACTGACGCATCCGTCACGCACTGCCACCATTTGCATTTACCATTGTGTAAGCAACAGGGCCTTACCTCAGTCGGGGTTTGGGCCTAACGAGAACATTTCTATATAAGTAGATAATGTTTGATCTGTATTATTGAAAGTCAAAGATATCTATAGCTGATGAAAAGAACCAAACAAGAGGAATCTAAAAAAATAAAATTAGGAATTCTTAAAATTGGTCCCCTTCATAAGAAACCCATCTCACAATCTTTGATTTCAAACAAACATTAAAGTGCTGTTCATCCATTTTGTCAAAACAGATTTTGATATTGTGAAGTGAATTTGTTGACTTCAGTCAATTGTTTTGAAATGTTGCCCTTTTTTTGTAGTACCAGTAACTAGTGACCAGGTGGAAGGCATGGACAGAGGTGATGGGAGATCCCACGGCAGAAGAAGGAAAACTCCTAGTCCAACCCCAAACAAAGCCTCCAAAAGAGCAAAGATAAAGGTCACAATTGTTTCACAAAGTGAGTCTGTGAGTGGTGCCAACAGTCCGAATGCACAAGAAGGTAAACGTTTAAGATATTTATTGGAATTTTTGTGCTCAATTTATTTTAAGCTTTTTTTTATGTTCATATTCAGCTTCTGGAAAACCCCTTGCTGTGACTGTGGCTGGAGCAAAGGAGCTATCTGGACTTCTTACAGGCCAGCGGTAAGTGTTCATATGCGCTGGTCTTTGATGGTCTCTAAAACCGCCAATGACAACTCCATGCTTACTGCGCAAGGGAAGAGTGTCTGAAGTTGAGGGATTAGTAGGGAGTCACTTATAATGTTGGGCTAGTGTTCAGTTAGATGGGTGGTTCTGTGTGTCGCTGCAGGTCTGGTAATACCTCAGAGGTGTCTGCAGGCTGCATGGTATCAGGTTCCTCCACACCAGCCCAGGCACAAGCTCCGGCTTCGGCCCAAGGTACCTCGTACTGTCTTGCCCTACACGCCTGTTTGTGTGGCTTTTCAGCTAAATCACACACCATAGCTCTCAGCCATTCAGAGTATTTGGAGTCATGCATTGTTTTAGAAGCTTTTAGTCAAGTGTCATTGACCATGTCTGTCACAGTAAACCATTGGACATGACTTTTGAAAATAGTGTTGTATGGATTGGGTGGGAGGTTACTATCAGGTTCATTCGCTTTTGTTGTTCACTCACTGGTTGATTCTTATATTTGGGCACTTTGTTGTTGTTGTTTTCAGGTCCTATCGGCACCAATCTGCTTCAAGGCTTAAGTTTCAGTCTTCAGGAGATAGTCACCAAACCTCCTAATTTGTCAGTGACTACAACTAGTACTGGAACCACACAGGTAAACGGCTATTTCAATCTGGAACTGTGAATTATCTCATACAGAATTCATGCGAGATATCATTTTCATTTGATCTGTCCTTTCAGCCAGTGGTAAAACCACAGGGTCAGGCCCTGAGCTCCAGCAGCAGCAGCACCCTGCTTCGGGCTGTTCCATTCGTCTCCACAGGGGGTGTGGCAAAAACTGCTGCCATCCACCAACTTCTCACCAACGGTGGTCTGGCAAAACTTACAAGCAGTTTGCCTGGTCTGGCAAACATCACCAGTCAAACAGCTGGGATGTCTCACAATGCTAGTAGCAGGCAATCCAGATGAATCACTCTCTTTAGGACATTGTGCTAAAATGAAGACTCTGAAAACTACTTACAAGACAAAAGTTAAAGTGGCAAGAGAAGGTTCTCAACGGAGAACAATCAGGGTTTTCAGTGGTGGATGTGTGAAGGAATCAATGCATTATTGGTCCATTAAAAAAAAAAAGATCTGCAACTTCGCTTCTTATTTGGAAAAAAGTGATTGTCATTGTCAACTTATACTAGACATTACGTTTTCACTCAGTATGTCTGAAATGTATTTTCCAATACATTGTTATTTGTTTTTTCCTCAATAAATAACCTGTGCTTTGCTGCTGGGTTGGTTATATCGTAGTGATCAAATATTTTACTGGTGGGATCTGCACTTGTTTTGTTTAGACAGTACATGCGTGTTGAAAGTCTCTGGCATGGAACAGTTTTGATTGTGGAGTTTAAAAACAAACACAATATTTAGACTCTGTATGATGGACCAAAACTAATTGGATTTTGACATTTTATTGTTTGGTGTCCGATAAACCTTCAGGTGTGTTGCAATATTTCAGATTAAACTGGCATATTTGTGGAAGGAAGACGTGTACAAATCATTGTTGGCCTTACTAGTCAAACATGAACGTGGAGTTATTCTTTATTGAAAATGGATGAAAATAACTTTGGTTCTCAAGCTAATTATCCAATCAGAAGGCATGTTTCCATCATGTGACTTTGTTGTAGCTTTGCCAGTTACATGTTGAATCTAGCTGGTTTGGTCTAAAGGCTTCCATCAATCTACCTATTCGGAGCCCAGCAGATTAATTCTCAACAGAGTTATACTTTAATGTATTCTCTATTATGTAATAAACAGGCAACGCGTATCTATTATGAATCTACAATCTGTGCGTTTATTCTCTAGTGTGCAGTTCTGTTTAATAACCAGCAGAAGTCGATCACCCACTAATTCACAAGAACAAAACTTCATTTATAACAGTTTGTATTTGTTCGAAAGTAAAATCAGATGAAAACTTAGATTATTTTAATTTACAACTTTGTGTCACAGAGTTATTGAAAAATGTGTATGTACAGACCATGAATCTATTATACAGACGGGGAACATCCCATATGCATCAGTCTCAAATGTAGAAAACACATAACTTTATGAAACCAGCAGATATAACACAGCTAAATAGTTTCAATAAATGAATAAATAGAGGGAAGAGTTCAACTTTAAGATCACCTGCATCCTTTCATGCACACGAACAGATTATACTTGGTAAAGTGCTTACAATTGACGTAGGTTCCTTAGAAAACAGAAAACACTAGACGTTTGTATAATGCATTTAGTTTTCTGCCAATAGGGGGCGCTCAATCTCTTTCATTCCTATTGGAGTGGGTCTGACATAGATCCATGGTCTGAGCGACTCAAGACAAGAGGTCAAGCGTTGCGCATTTCACACTTGTCAATATTATAATGTGCAAAACCAGAGGATTACAATCCTTCCACACTACATTAATATGTGTGCTCATGGCTCATGTTTGACTCAACCTCCGCAAACAATCAATACATTAAAATATAGTTTTTAAAAAGAAGAAGGCATTGGAGGAAACGAGTGGCGCTTCGCCGCCTCCTGGAGCAGAGACGAAAGTTTGAGGAGCAGCTCTCTGCACAAGCTCCGAGCTGAGGCTGGAGACACGGGCCAGGAGACACCGGAGAGAGGCTCGATAAACCCGCCCTCCGGAGGGATCTCGTTTCCCCCAAAACCTCCCATTTTCTCTCACTCACTCTTCTGCCCCTCTCCCCTCTCTCCTTCACCTCTATCCTCGACTTTCGCCCCAAACCACAGCCATGGATCTCACGGCGCGATGTCTGTGTCTCCTGTCCTGCCTCGCTGTGATGCAGGCGGTAGATTTGGAGGCGATTGACCCAAACTACTACGTGGAGCCCGCTGCCACATCAGAAGCCATCGACTACAAGGATCCCTGCAAAGCTGGTGAGATTTTTCCTCTTGGAGCGCACCGTAATGTGCCTGATTATGTGAGTGGACAAACATGCCACGCATCTCTGCTTCTGAAGAGGTGACAGTGGCTTCAGGGAACACGCTGTTTGTTTGGGTCACACTGGGATACTTTTGCACTTTCAATCACTTACATACAGCTCTGCGCGCACCAGTAGTCAGTAAAGATCGGATGAGTTGCAAAGTGTTGGGATGCACAGATTTCTTCTTGTTTTTCAAAAGTTAGTGTCCTTTGTTTCAGATACTTACTCTGTTTGTCAAGTCTGTGTAGAGGATTGCAACAATGTTCTGTAGCCTACAGCTTTTACAGCATTTACCTTTTAGATCAGTCAAAATGAAAAGATCTATGTCCAGCTCTTGAATAAAAAAACTATCAGATAAATTTTTTGAGTTTAATGTGACAGTGGTAAAGTCAGTACTGTCAGTGTTCTGTGGGGTTTCCTGCGGCCAGTTTGAAGCATGTATACAACATACAGTAACCATATACAGTACATATAATTCAGTCAGTGTTGGAGGTCAGCACATTTCATTACTCTCTGGCATGTTTGTCTCAGCAGCAGGGATTGATGCTCAGCAGAAGAGTTCTCTGACTTTACATGTGTTTGTTACATTGATGTGATGTGAATTAGAGCTATTTAGAAATGGCACATGTTTAAAGTCCTATGTCCTCAGTGACCTTAGAGCTGGACCCATGAGTTGGGAAATTTGGCAAATAATTCATAGTAGGATACAATATCAAATGAAATCCTTATGCCTCTTGTATTTGTAACAATGTCTAAGAGATAAATGCTCTCTGATGTTTTCAAGTTGACACTACTATCACTTCTACCACTACTGTCATAAAATGAACCTATTTTTCAGGAAAGCATATTGAGGCTGTATATCATGCTGCTTCCATTGGCATGAGGTGTTTATGTTGAAGGGTTTCTGTTTCTTAAGTCCTGGAGTTTAATGTTGCGATAGGGACTCAGTGAATGTGTGGAGGATTTTCTTGTTGTTGTATTCATGAATGTCAATGAGGGGGCCTGGTAATTAAGATTACAATATGAATACTGGGAGCTCCCAGAGGTGTGAACTCATACTTGTGATGGTTTGTCCATCGGCTAATTAAGACCCCCTCTCCTCTCCTCCATGTTGTGAGCTTGGAATGTATTTGCACAACTACCATGCAAATAATACTTACTTTAACAATATATTTATCTAGGCCTGAAAGGTTCCTCGGTGATGGTAATAGTATTGTAACAGTGAAGTAATGACATCTTTCATATAGGAAGTAACCAGTGGAAAATGCCTTAGCTTGCAGAACTCTAATCTTGGCAGCTTCCCAGAAAGTCATTTAAGACCGTATTATCATACAGAGATTACATCTATCCATTTTGCAAAATAAAAATGGACGGCGGGACAAGCTGGCCCATTGTCTTTAAAAAGAATAATCCTTGTTTATGTGTGCATAAGGAACATTCGGGCTCTGACCGTTTGCTTGTTGGTGCAGCTCTGCGTGCAGAGGCTTTGCTGTTTTTCTCCCTTCTGTATTATGGGCTCAGCTGTAGACAAGTGGCCCGAACATCCCCCTCTTCTCATGGGTGCTCTTATGCAAGTCTACCCAGGCCGCTGAGCCGGCTCAAACACAGACTGTGGGTCATTCGCCTCGTGCCATTGGAAAGCACAACTGAAGGTGGAGTCAGCTTCAGCTTTTCAACCTTTGCTGTCCAGTATCCAGGCCCAGAACAGGCCAGCTGGTCAGCATAGGCCCTATTTCACCTGATTGTTATAAATCTCAGCTTTCTATCTGGCAACAGATGTTGGGTAATTATCACAATTATGTGTTGATAATAACTTTGAAACAGACTCACAGCTCTAGACTGTGAGAGGGAACATTAGCATTAGGCTAATGCTTGTTCTTTATTATGGATCTCGGGGCTGGTCCCACACTGGGTGTGTTTTAAATGACAGGACCCCTGCTACTATTCACTCCACAGGGGACACTTGATTAGAGAGCCGATGTGTAGTCTACCAAGCCATATCAAATGTGCTTGTCCTCATATTATTATTGGAGTTATTGTAATTATAATAACTTTACCCTGCACAGCATCTGAACATCCAACACAATCACCAGTCAGTCTGTATCCAGAGCCCCCAGGATCATGTTTCCCACTTTGACCTTGAGGTTTCCCAGCACAGATGTTCCTGTATACAGCACAGTGCCATCTCACACACTGGAGTTCCATCTTTGATTGTTTAGTTATTCATTCTGCCCTGATGAAGACTGAGATAGTTGAAACGCGATCGTGTTCTGTGAAAATAAAGGATTATTATTTTTATTTTTTATTCGTGTCTTTCTTTCCCTTCAAGTTGAGCTTTTTGCCCTGGGATCCAGAAGAGCCCCCGATTTGCGATCCAAACCCACCACAGCACTCATTCTCCCTCTTGCCTAAGTTATACTCTATTGTCCCCGCAGAGAAATTTGTCCTGTGCATTTTCCTTCATTGCCTCTAGGGCCTCTATCAGGAGCAGTGGTCGCCGCAGGTTGTTGATTATTGGGTTGGTCAGGATCAGAGATGGTGGATTTTTGTCTATTGTACATTTAGTGGTATGGGAAATGGAGCACCCAGAGGAAACCTATGCAGACACAGGGAGGACATGCTAATTCTGCCCAGAAATGCTGTGTTCTGACTGGTCTCTACTCTGCCACTGTGCATATTAGAAATATCCCCATACATTCTCCTGTTCACGTCAGAATATAGGACGCTGCTAACACTCCTGACCTGCTGCACTTTGTGTGTGTGGAGGAGAGATGGATTACTGTGACAACTTGCACCATCTTTTCTCAAACCTTTGAGCTCTTATATTATCTCATGTTAATAAAATACTGTATTGTCCTCAATTTATTCTCAGGATATTATCCATTCTTCAATGCCACAAGGGCAACCTGTCAGCAACAGTGCCCAGGAGCCATCTCCAGATTGATTCTTGGCTTGGCACCTCCTCTTCTGACCATCATTGTCTTGATCTTGTGTATTTAATGACTAATGGCTTTCCTACTCATTACTCCTCGTCCTTGTCCTTTATGGACTGATAACTGGCAAGGCTTTGCTCTTTATGGGTGTAGCTTGTTCTTTCCTTTGAGATTACTTTTTTACATTATTTACATACAAATGTACTGCAGCCACAACATTAGTTTGGGTACATCAAAGGTTATTATTTCAATGTCCCAAGGTATCCAAAAATGTGTCCATTTCCTTGTGGGATGTGTCTTATTGATGATGACCAAAACCGTTGGCATCCCTGTCAAAAAGACGCACCGGTTTTTCCAGCGAATGGCAGCAATTTGGTATTCTCATGTTATTGCTTTTGTTTGCATTGGAACAACACAGAGTGATTTTTTTTAATTATCAATTAGCGTAATCTGCATCTTAAAGTGCGTCTTTTACTGTACGTAACTGTCTAAACACTGTTTCTGCACCCAAACTCCCTGGACTTGGATGAACGAGAATAATATTCTGGAAAATGGTACCAAATTGTAGTGTTAATATTAATAATGGCTAAACACATCAGGCTTTATCAGCGTCATTTCCCTTAATTTGTCCCTGTTGCAATGAAATGAGATGCTTTGGTCGACCACGAGCCTGAAATGGAAATAATGTTGTTGTTTTTTTTACCCATTGTTGAAATGCTGTGTTGCCCCCAGGGAAACAGAAGGAGAGGTAGCGTGTTGTCTAAACCTGTGTCAGCTTTTCCCAGTGCAAAATCCCAAACTTCACTGAGCTTCACTCACACGGCTTGTTACGCTGTCATTATGCAAAGTATGTCCCTTGTGACTTGTATGTAGTTTTATAACCTTATTCACCTTTTTACAGCTGTCTAATTTAGTGCTAAATTTGGTGGTAGGGTGAAAACTGAACACAACTCGGTGTATAAGTGAGGATATGGTTTTTGTTCTGTGGGAATGTGACTGTTGTTCCATGTCTATGATGATGATTATTACCACCAAACCCACCAAAAGTAAACCAATAAAAGTTTTGTTACATGACCATCTGTTAATCTGAATAAGCCGCTGCATAACCATAGTCAAAGGTCACTCGTGCTGATGAGCCATTAGGGGTTAAACGGACAGGGTATAGCTGTAATCAGTGTTGGGGATGAGCTGGAAATCCAATCTGCTAATGGGCTCGATGGAGTGCGAGATGCTTGAGGGGAGCCTGCTTCTCACTGTGTGCCCTTTTGGAGCTGGCGCCGCACTCACCGTCAGGAGTAAGAGCTAAAATATGATTTCATTTGGCAAGACTATTCATTGTTTAATACTCATTGGTGTACCACACACAGTTCACAAACGTGTAAGTAATAGCATTTTAGTTTCAGACTTAAAATGTCAAATATTGATCCATAAACGACACGTACACAATCCAATCCAGATTTGTCTTTGAAAAGGACAAGATTGCATAAAGCTTAGGTACCCAGCATATGAAAAACAAAACAATATTGTGAACAAATTACACCATTACACCAACATTTTGTCTCCATATTAGTAGAAAACATGCTGTCTTTGACAAACTTGTAAGAAAGAGCCATGGGAGCTGATTGGCTGAGGGAGGGTGGCGCTCTCTTTTCTTCACTTTTATCACTGAAAAGCCAATATAGATATGTGACTGGGAACGAAAATGCATGGGAAAACTAGTGATAGTGTTTGTGTATCTGTGGGTATGGGACTTTCTGTCTGCGCCCTTTGTCTTGAAAATGTAACAGACACCTCATCGTTCACAATTCCTCCCCAATGGAGATTGATAAACAATTTTCGATCACTCAAAACAATTTGAGAGCAAGAAACTAGGGACATGGATTATATATCAGCCTCACACTATCCTTTTGGGTCTGACCAATGGCTCCTTCGGGTCAACAACAAGCTGGGGTCTATAAGGGTCTAAAGGAGCTAGGGACAGTAACGTTAGGAGACCTCATAAATATTCAGCTTGAAAAACAATAATATAGGGTATTTTCGTAATGACAGAGGCAGATCAAAATGCCCCGAGGACAGCACAAGGGTGCAAGTGTCCTAATGTTTCTACAGGGTATCACACTAGAGGCAGTGTGATCCCCATTGCCCATACGTTCATGTCCCTCACTATGGCATACTCAATCTGCCCAAACGTCCCCAAATAGGGGCATATAACGAGTGCCTCTAAATATAGGCTGGTGTTAGTGTCTGTATAGGCTTAGTATTGATGTTTGTGCAGGTTTCAGTGGCAGATGTCGAGGTCTGGCGTCCATGGAAAGAGATTTATGGGAATAGTCCTGGAGTATTTGACACCACA
This sequence comes from Pomatoschistus microps, assembly GCA_029875035.1. Lineage (NCBI taxonomy): Eukaryota > Metazoa > Chordata > Actinopteri > Gobiiformes > Gobiidae > Pomatoschistus > Pomatoschistus microps. Next base: position 10,655 of record JAPMNZ010871736.1, read on the forward strand.
GAGGTTGTGGCAAGGGCATTATATGAATCAATGGGATTAATTTGATTGTAATCTCAAATTTAATCTCCTTCTGAATGCACTGATTGATTGAGCTCGTCTCTGATAAGAGGGATTATGATGGTTGAGATGACCAAAATGATAGGGGAGTTTGAAGTGACACAGAATTATACCAAACCCAAGATTCCAAACGACACACCAAAACACCATTAATAAAACATGTTTTTTTTGTGTTTTTTTACTTTCTCCATTACAGTACATCGTATTGTTCAATATTTTCGTTTGTATTTTTCTTTAACTAGGATATTATATCCACATTGAAAACCAAACTAAATCTTTACCTAACTACTTTTTCTTGAATTTATTGATATTACTAGTCTTTTCTTTTAAAGTTTCGAGCTCAACCTTTTGTGTGTTTCATATTAAATTTTGGGGGAAAAACTGGCCCCGTAGCCTATTGTGAGTTTCCATTTCCACACTGATATCATATCAACATCCTAACGGAGCATTTCATTTGATTTGTCGCTGCAAAGATGCAAAGCCTGGATGAATGGTGATATGACAGGATATCCAATACGATTAAATGCAATCACAGGACACACAAAGAGGTGATTGGCTGAGGAAGGAGAAGTTGTCCTCAATCCCAGTGCATGTGTCCCAAGAGCCTTAACCCTGCGTGTGGATAATTAAACTCTGAGACATGAGGATTAATTGACAATCCCGGCAAGTCTTTTCATAAACCTGCTACAGTGTCTCCAAGGCGACTGCAGCGCCCAAGGGGAGCTGCTGCAACGGCTCACTTCAATCTGAGGACAATGAGGCGTGGATTAAGCAGCGCGCCGATGATTACGGCTCTGCGTGGGCAAAGGGCACGGCCTCTGTGAACCGCTGGTGTGGGGGCGGTGGGCAGCGGGCACCAGCCAATACGGGTCAGTGTCTGCAAGAACGAGGGGTGTCAGGCAAATATCAACAGATTTTTTTTTTAATGTCAAATCTGTGTAAAATAGAAGAACATTTAAACACAATATGAACAAATGTGAAGCTTGAAGAAAGGGGTTGGACAAAGTAGACACTTGTTTTACTCCAGCTCCTCTAACTTATTCAAACAAACACAAACACACACACAAACACACACTGGCCCAAACACACTCCGACCCTACACCTCTCTCACCACTCGTTCTGTGCTCAGGGCATCACTCTCCGTCCTCCACATACAACACTGATCAGTGCAAATACATTTGGAGTTTTGGACCTTAGAAGTTGATTTCTTGATTGGATTTTTCAGTTGTTTTAATAAAACTATACTGTAATTTCTTACGGTTTAAATAACAGATAAGCACATATTATCCACATTATGCATGTGGATCATTTTTATAATCAGTCATCTGTGAATTAAGTTGATATTAGGTATCAGCAGAGATCAACCATTCTCGATTTCCTCAATAAAAAAACAGTCAGTTTCCTTGAGATTGCAACTGTTACATTTTAGGCTCAGCTCTAATTGAAAGCAAGATGAGTATTGGACATTAAAAAAAAGGATTGGTACATTCCTAGTTTTCAAGAGGATGTTTGTTGTAAAAAATCCTCAATACTCACTCATGATGTGCAATGTACGTAACTAAAATACTGACAAAGTAAAAGAAAGAATAACGAAACAAAAATCACCAAACTCAACCATAAAACGTTTTCAATTTCCGTGAATTGTCTGTGCTGCTACGCATTCCTCTATGACAAACTGTGTAATTAATTGCCTCAGCACTGTCTGTTCTTTTTATGTAGACACTTCTGAGAATCAAATTAAATGTGGAATAAAGGGGAAGAGCTCTTGTCAGCTCTCACTGCAGTGGATCTGGGAGCTGCCTCTTATCAGCAGTGTTTTGGCTGAAGCTGCTGTTGTAAAAGCTGTTTGACGGTGTCACAAAGATTAGCAAAAAAACAAATTAGTGTTCTTGGGAGTGCAAATTAGAGGATCCTTTGACCTCTGGAATGCAGACCTGTCTCTGTGTGCGTGCCTCGTCTTGCTGCTCATCTACACCTTTTCTGCAACGTTTAACCTGTGAACCCAAACGCACACATGTCCTCCCCTTCAGCCTTCAAAGCTCTGTTTTGACCGACTCCATCTTGATTTCATTTCAGGAAAACGGACACAGGCCAAGCTTTTCTCCCTCTTTTCTATTGTGCTTCTAAAGTTTTTGTTCCCGCTTTTGTCAAACTCTTGCAGAAAGCTGTGCTACAGTATATCTGTTTCCAAAATGTAGTTCTGTATTGCTTTGTTCTTGTGGTTGGGCTTGTAACGGCAACAATGACATATCTACCGCAAAGTACCAGATTGTTTTAATATTTGTAATCTCAGTAAAGTTTGAATGTGTTCAGTGATGTTTTACGTGGGTTTTATAAGAACATAATAAGTGATTGTGACAATGCTGTATTCCGATAATTCAATCAAATCTTGGTGAGCGTCTTGTTTTGGGTAGTGTCTGCAAACAGCTGTTGTAAATTACTACCACAAACAAGAACTTATTCTACTGTACCGTGTGCTGCCACCTCACTCCCAGCATGCAATTGGGTTGAAATTGTCGGCCAGGTTCACATCTGCCTTTCCACTTCAGCCCTGCACTCGTGTGGTCAACAGGGAAATGCCTCTTTCCTCACATCCTGTCTGTTCTTGCATCTTATTTGCCCTTCAAAACAGTGAGCACCTTTTGCACGCCCTCTCTCGGATTCACCTAAAAACCCCATAACCCCACGGCCCCCCTCACCTCCCCCAAAGGCCTGCGTATGAGCTGCTCATAAATCCGGAAGGGCTTGTAAAACTAAGCACCCAGTCTCTGCTCTGGAGACGTGTGCCTTACGCTGCAGAAAAAGGGCATTTACCCAAGAATCTCATAAAGACTTGCATTCCTCATAAAGTGGTTGGTTATTTTTCCTTATCGTTGGCCTCATTAACGACTCATTACTTCTTCAAGGTGCCCTATATCTCTGCAGTGCAGTCTTGTATGTTTTCAAATGTAGAGATGAACCTATTTGATTGAGCGTATGATGAAATGAACGTAGAAGAGGAAATATTTAGTATGAAAAAGGATGCTATGAATTTAAGGGGGGGATTGCATTAAAATTCACAGAAAATGAGTGCAAATTTTGTCAAGCTGCTGCTGTCATAGAACATAGAAATCAACTTTTATTAGAAAATGTGAAAAATGTCTTAAAGGCTGTGTGTTTATTGAGCAGTGGTAGACCTAACAGTACTGAGGAGAAACTAAAAAGTGATGTATTTCCTTGTTGTAACAATCCTGTGAACATTATTTCTGGTTCAAATCTGTGCTCCTGGTTTTGCTCTCCTGATTGTCCCAGAGACAGTCTTCTTGTTGTCCATGCAGGCCTGTCTTGGACACAGATGTGTATTTTATGTACAGACAATGTAAACAATCTGTATGAGGAACCAAACTTCTTTCAAGTTTTCCCCTTGGAGCAAATGTGGAGTCTGTAATTGATTAGTGAACCGTTTCTGTTCCAGTTGCCTTCCTGGGAGACATTGCTTTGGACGAGGAGGACATGCGGTTATTCAAAGTGGATAGAATAGTGGACTTGGCCCGAAGAACCGTACAGCCTTATAATCATGCAGGTACACTTTTGACTTTTCACAAACACAATTATGAGAACATTGTAAAATATAAATGGCTCTTTTGGCAATCTTTTGTTAGTATGTTTTCATTCTGTCCACAACTTCATGATTTTTAAAAGAATGTGTCATCACAATGAAGTTTCTTAACTTGTATCACCACGTTTTAAGGTGTGTTTAAGCCACAGACATTTGATCATCAAAATACACTCATGTTTGCAGAATCCAACACCCTTTGACATTGACCGTAATGGAAAGTACATTTGCAGTCAAGATAAAATAAAGCTTTTGAAAACCTTTCACCCACATTTTACCAGATCTCCTCCTTCGAAACTCACCAGGTTATGAGTGTTATCGGAATTCCCCACCCCATTCTTGAAGACTGACAATTAATCTTTCCCCTCTCATGTTTGACACAACCCACTGTTAAAACAAATTTCAACTCAATTTGCAATGAAACTCATCCTCAGTCTTCCCCTTCTGTAACCTACACAGCATCTATAGGATTTTTATAGATTTCCAACTAAAGCCGCATAAATGTAATCACATAATAATTTGTTGTTTTCAGTTGCAAGGAATCAAAGTAGCCCAAATAGAGCAACTTCAAGTCGCAAGAGAAGAGCTGCGACCTCGAGACCCGAGCGAGTGTGGCCTGAAGGAGTTATTCCTTATGTTATCAGTGGGAACTTCAGTGGTAAGTCTGGGGCTGCTTATCCTTTTTTAAAACCTCTGATTTAAGTAATTGTTGCATGTTTTAATGATTATTTTTCCTTTACCTTGAGCTCCCCTCACTCTGTTGTGTTATCCAGGCAGCCAGCGGGCAATATTCAGACAGGCAATGCGCCACTGGGAGAAGCACACCTGCGTGACCTTTATAGAGCGAACTCAGGAGGAGAGCTACATTGTGTTCACCTACCGACCGTGTGGGTGAGTCTGGGGAGCTGAGCGCCGCAGGAGGCAGCTGAACTATGGTCAGCCTCTGCTGCTTTATCTTCTGCTAATTATTGGTCACCTCAATAGTTTTTGCACAGCAGTCTGTTGTCTGTTGGTTCCATTTGCCTCTGTGTGAGAGTTGTTATTTCTACCCCCAGCTGTTCTTGAAAGAGACATCCATTCACTGGGCAGGAATGTTTCCTGTGCCTCATCCCTCACACTGCCCCAGTCACTGAGCGCTTGTGCACTACATGCTCCTTATAATTGGTCTCCAGAGGAAGACTTCTTAACCTTTCCATGACCATATTCGCCCTACACTGCCGAGGCGAGCTTTAATGTTCACACATTTCTTGTTACGTATATGGTTTGGACTACTATTATTTTACACACTTTTCATTACATTTGAATATAATCATCTAAACAAACTCATTTGTAAACAGTATATGAGACTCTCTCTCATGCTGCAATCACAACTTCATTGTAAATTTCTCCTGTGTGAGATCAATAAAGTATATCATATCTTATCTTATCTTTACAGTGGATTGTGAAACTGTTAATGACTTGTTAGAATTACGACCACATAGGCATTTTTTGCTGAAAGACCACAACAAAGTAAAACAACTGTGAAATGAAACATAGTTATTTAAACAAAATCATATACTGAAACGTGGGGCTTGCACATGGTCCTGGGTCTCCATGATCTCTTCCCATTCAGATCGATAAATTTTTTGTGTGAGGGCTGTTCCAAACATTAGTGGAAGTGACTTACTTTGTCCACCTCTGGCTCTCCCGGTCTTTTGCAGTAGGTGCACAGTGACTTCTGCAGGACCAGAGTAACCAGTGAGCGTTCTAACCAATCAACTGTGGCTGCTGGCACTCGCTCTCGTTGGTCTCAATGATCTCTTGATGTGAGCATTCTGACCAGTTAGCGTCCTGCTGATCAAAGCAGAGTGAGAAACTGGATTGAACGAGCAGAGTTTGTTACACAAAAGTGTATCTTTATTGAAAAACCGAGGCATTTCTAAAGAAAAAAAAGTTCAGGCTGACAAGGGATACTAAAATCCCTGCAATATCCAACTTTTTAGGCCGCAGGGCCATGGGTGGCCCCTTGGAGACAGGTTTATGCTAGCAATACTCTATCAAGATAATATAATACATCCTTATTCATACAGCATTGCATCATAATGTATTGATATATATTAAAAATGTCCTAGGGCAAGATGTAAGTCACTAACTATTAAAAGTGCCAACAGAGAGTAATCTTGCCTCACTGTAATACAGCTGTTCTGTGATGACCTCAGAGCTATGTTTATGATGCTAAACAGCATCATGAAGTCCAAGGAGCATTGTTAGGTTATGCATTGTTCATGCTTTGAAAAGCTCACAGAGCGCTGTTTCATCCAGCAGGAATAGAAAAAGTATGACACAACTGCAAATCTACCAAGACTCTGTCAGATGATCAATGGTTTTCCTGGAGGAGCTGCAGACGTCCACAGTTCACCTGGGAGAATCTCTACATGGGGATAGTATTAGTCATACACGACACAAATCTGGCCTTCATGGAGGAAAGTGTTGAAATAAAGCCGCAAGAAGAAATGTAGGGGAGACATTCAAAGAGAAGATGTTGTGGTCAGATGAGACAGAATCTTTCAGCTTGATTTTCCTCAGCAGTTACTTTGTTGTGGTCTTTCAGTTGAAAATTCAAAATATAAACATTTTCACAAACCCACTGTAAATGTACCGTAATATATATGATGCATTTTTCTCATTCTTATAAGATGGACCGGCCATGTCTCATGTGAAAGCTCAGTATCTCCAGAATTCACTCACAAAGATGCAATGACCTCTGATCTACCACTAATCACTGCAGGGGCAAGGCTTTCTGATTGGATAAGTGTCTGGAGAACCATAGTACCACATGCTTACAAAACATTTGGTTTTTGTTTGGTTATGTATTTACAAAAATGACATGTACTAGTGATAAATGATTGTGTCAAATATGTTCACACAGTTATTGTTTATGTAAATTGAGATACATGTGTCCTGATAAGACTCATCTCAGTGTAGATATGAATCCAAACAGCTTTTCAAAGTGCACCTTATACAGGCAGCAGTTGATATCCATTTATAGCTTTGGTGCTACTGGTCCGTGGAGCAACAGGGATGACATTATCCACAGAGGCGGCAGCGGTTACACTGGGCAGGCTTGACTCTGCAGTGCACTCAGAGCTTCCATCTGTCCTGTGCAAAGTTCAAGGCGTGTCTCAGGAGAGCAGACGGGGCTCCGTAATTAGAGAGCGGCTGTCTGGCCCACACGGCCCTGGTGTGTCCCTGCTCCAGCCTCAATCTCCATGCTTTGGTCTATGGACACGTCAATATGGGGGTCTTATTAACTCTATTCAAAGATATTCAAGAAGTTCAACATCTGTATTTGATCGTCATCTGACTTGATCAAATGTAGTTTCTGAAGATTAAACAATGTGACCTTTGTCTTGTAGATGTTGCTCTTACGTTGGCCGTCGTGGAGGAGGTCCTCAGGCCATTTCCATTGGCAAAAACTGTGATAAGTTTGGTATAGTGGTTCATGAACTGGGTCATGTGATCGGCTTCTGGCATGAACACACTCGCCCAGACAGAGATGAACACGTCAGCATCATCAGGGACAACATTCAACCAGGTAAGACCTGCATCCGCTGTACTCTCAGCCATGTGGAGCTTTTTCATAGCTTTTCATCAATTATATACTTTCACTACCTTCACATTCTTTTTCAGGGCAGGAGTATAACTTCTTAAAGATGGAGCCAGGGGAGGTGGACTCTTTGGGGGAAGTTTATGACTTTGACAGCATCATGCACTATGCCAGGAATACATTCTCCAGGTAGGACCACAAGAACAACCAAACAATTCTTGTTTGGAAACTGTTATTAGACCCTGTCGGATGAAGTCTGCTGTAAACTCAATGCCTATGCTACCTTATAGTAAAGCGGCTAAAATTAGATATATAACACATGCCAAAGAAGCACTGATTAAACCCCCTGTCACAACGCGTATACGTTTACTTGTATCACCACGTTTATCTAATGGAACAAAAAGGAAACTAAAACCATTGCTAGTGTCATTCCTGCTTTTCTGTTTAGATTTGATGACACAAAATTTGTACAGTTATAAAAAAAATACAGTTATAGGGTTGTTAAGAAGAATTCAAAAGAAAAATGGCACAACAGTGAGTTCTAAAGCTGAATCTTCAGAGCCATACTATCCCCTCGCTATAAATGTGTATTTGTAGTTGAGGAGAAAGTGTTTGGCCAGAGCACAGAGGATTGTCCTCTCATCTTGTTCAAATTAAGGTCTCTGCTTTTCATTTAGCATCAGCTGCAGAGTTGGAGAGGCTTCAGGTCCTGAGATAGCTCTCTCAGGCCAGTGTGAAGCTTCTTGTTAACGTAGTGCTTTGGCATCACAAACACCTCATTACCTCTCGCTCCTTTGATTTCAGCGGTGCAGGGGCCCATTTTATTTGCCTGGTGCAACACTGCTCCTTCATAACACTTTACTATAAACATAACAGGTTATTATAAATTTACAGGCCTTAGTGAATAAAGGCACAAGTCCAAGCACAATTTGGGTCAACTCAACAATAATCACCAACAGATGCTACATAGGGACGTGTTAGTGTCAAATAGTACAGAGAGAAGATAATGTTATGAGACAGGTTTGAGCTCCATCCTGCTGAGGTTGGGGGACTAAGTCTTGTTTTAGTTTTCAGCTAATCAGAATTGGGACTTCGGGCTCTGCTCTTCCTTCACTTTTACAATCAAAATATACAATCAATATGTCAGAAAATCACCATTAAATCTTTCCCCCAAATTGTTCAGCTCTATTCAGGTGGTTTCATGATGGTTTACATGTTAAAGTGCTCCTCCTGGTTAAAGTTGAGCAAACACAAACTCGGCCTCACTCATTGCAAAGTGCTTTTTGACATCACACATGTGGACATCACATAAATATAATCAACTTCAACACTTAACCCGTCAAACATAACATCAGCTTGTGTAAATATTGTTTCTAGGCCCCCTTCCCTTGTGCAGGATGTGACCTCAGACCTGCGTATGAACACAATGTTTTGTCCCTTGTCTGTAAAGTATACAGAGAATCTGGCATTGCTCACAACAGCTGTTGTCATCAAGTATTGGCCCAACTTCTCTCAAGCACTAGTCCACTCAAGTATTCTTTTAGAAAAATGATCACATTTCAACATCTCTGTCTCTTTCCTGCCTGAAGCAGAGGTTGTTTTTGACTAAAAGATAGTGAGGCATAGAGCGAGAGTCTAAACAGGAGCAGTGGCTGTGTCTACGCCAAAGTACAGGATTGTCTGTTTAGTCTTGTTTACCTGAACTCTAGGTCAGAACTAGCACTTGGAAACTAAATCTGTGTCAAGTACTCAGACTGGATTCGTTTTGCTCTGTTATTGTATGTTATCTTGTAAAAAAAAAAAAAAAAGACAAATTCAAAAGGATCTTAAACATTTAGGTCCATTGTTTTTACTATAATTGTTGCTTTGGAAAGCACATAAGCAAAAGCTCAAAATGAAAGAGTTAGTAGACTTGTAGAAGAGCTGTTTGGTGTCGACGGACAATGGCACATAAACCCCAGAGCATGTGTATTTGAATAATCCACTCTGCTCCACTTCTGACTCCGTGGAGCTGATCAATTAGTCTCCTTGGACACCAGGCTCAGCGCTGCCACGGCCGCTGCCAGGGAATGTTTCGCAGAATGCTATTAGCAGACAAGGGGCTCCTGTTAGCTTTTCACAAGTCAGTCCAAGTACTTTCTCCTGAGCACTGATTGGCCGAGGTACCTGTGCCAGTCTGATTCTGTTGCCCCATTATTAGCCTGTGTGTTTTGCCCAGTGTCGTACAGTAAATCACCGTGGGAAGCCAGGTCCTTTGCAGCGAGATGTGCTCAATGGATTTCATGCTGTGTCTTGATGTTTTGCTCTGTCTCTTTTGGGGGACGAGCAAATCCAATGCCAGGGCTTTAGTCTGGAGTGTGTTAGCCGACCTACAACTCTGCCTGCCCCCTTCGCTTTGCCCCTCAGATATTTTTCAGGGCCGGCGCTTGGCACACCTCCAACTCAAATAGAGACCTGCCAGTGTGGCCTTTGTGCGCTCTGACATGGACCGGAGTATTTCACCCTCGGCCAGTGCAGAGTGCAGGGCTCTGGAGGCTGAGGAAAAGGAGGAGGGAGTTGCACTGTTAGCTCAGGCGGCGATGTTTACTCATGCCTGCAGTTGAAACGCATGTCTCCATGGGAACGTCCCGAGAGCCAGGCCGCTACTCATCAATAGTTGGAGATGAAAAGATAAAGTATCAAGTATGAGCGGTGGGAAAATAGGACTGACAGTGATCTGCAGCGTTTAGTGTTTTCATTTCTTTAGTATTTTGAGGCCTGTGTAGCGTGAAATAGGGGTGAGAAAAGAGAGGAAGTTTTCAGGCTAATGTTTCAGAACAGCTGCAACAGAACAGAAAGGTGCCTTTTTATAGTTCACTTTGTTCTCACTCAGCTATGTGACGATAAAGCTGTGGCTTCTGTAAAACTTAAAAAACTTCATACTGGACTTTGCACAACATCATAGCTGGAGTACTTACATGGATTTTTTTAGATTTGTGTAAGTAGTTCCTATTTCTCAAAAGAGCTTGGTTCCATCACTGGTGTTTCATTTAGACATGTATCTGTTTTGGCTTCTGTCACATCATTAGATCAGTTTTTGAAAAAAGATGCTACCAACAAGAGGAGCACGATATATAAAAAAAATATCGTTATTGCGATATTGGTGCGTGCAATAGATTTTTCTATTTTTTAAATATTAATTAAAGACAACAAAACAGACAGACACATCAACATTCAACACACAAACAAACAAAAAAGTATATCAAAATATGCATTTGAATGTCATTAATGTTGTGCTTATTTTTTATTTGCCGTTTGCGTTTCAAAGCATATTGCAATTTTAGAGGAAAGAAAAAATATCGTAATATCGTTATCGCAATCATACTCATATCGAATATCGCTCCGTGGCAAGAGCTCTGGTGTGTGCCTTCCTCTCTGTCTGATGCACAATGGGGTAGTCTTGCACAGTTTTTCCAATGTGGTTTTACTGCAAATGGCAAATAAATGAATCTGAATCTGATCTCTAATTTCCAATATTGTGCAGCCCTAGTACCAGTCCTCACTCTGCCAATCAGATCTTTGTAAAAGATAAAAATAAGTTAAAGATAGAATTTTGCGGTCTGATTTGTCCGCAAAATGCTACTTCAATAAGACTTTCTGGTTTAGACAAAAAAATAAATATTTAGATAGTTCAGCTTTAATGGTTTCCTTTTATTATAACATTGATAAATAAGCTGCGCAACATCCCAAGTTAAACAAGTGCTTTGCATAACGTTTCTTTATGTGAAAAAACTTGTTTGTCTTCAACTGGCCATCAATGATTAGTAAGTACATAATGAATGATGTTCCAGGGCAGTATAAACTTTGTGACGCACATTTGGAAATGTCCTGATATGAGCCAAGCCACGCCAACTTTGAGTCTCCTCCGTCTGGGAGTATAAGCAAAATATAATAGTATACTATATAAGCACCTTTTGAAAACTTTATTTATTTTATTTTTATTTATTATTAGATTAACCATGAATGAGCTTTTGATTATAATTTTTGTTGTATTTTTTTTCTCCACAGCCAAAAGACCAAGGACTTTCATGAATATCTCCTTTCTGACTCACAGGGGCATCTTCCTGGACACCATCCTGCCACGATATGATGTGAATGGAGTCAGACCGCCCATTGGCCAGAGAACGAGACTGAGCAAAGGGGATATCGCACAGGCACGCAAACTCTACAAATGCTCAAGTAAGACATCGATGACAAATGCTTTCTCCTGTCCATCTTTCATAACCCTAATAAGCCATATATGTGGTGAGGCTTTTGAACTGACTCAAGCTAGTCTTCTTCAATAGACCAGCTGTGTTCAAGTCTCCGGCACTTTTCTTCATGTAAAGACTAAACCATTTTGTGTATATACAACACAACACAAGCACTTTGGAAATTCAATGCAACAGATAGATGACTTATGCAGTTCACAAATACGGCATTAACAAACGCGTAGTTTAAGGTGGTGTCTGTTGGATAGATTTGGTGTTGGCCAGTTAATTGTACATCTGGAGTGAGTCAGATTCGGTGAGCAACTTGGTGACCAACTGGAGTGGTCATAGTGGAAAGTGGAAGTCATAATACAGTAAGAAGAGCCTGGAGGTGCATGAGTGTGGGATTCACTTCACTCAGGAAAGAGCAGCAGCGTGGATGATGTGGCAGTCATTGAAAAAACTACCTTAAAGAGGCAGGGATGTCCTTTTCAAGCACATTCCTGTAAGCATTTGTAATTCCAAATGAGTGGCTGAGTGCTTGTTAATGGAGTAGTATTGGTCACTCTCTGCCGAGCTTTATAACAACCTTTACTGCCGGGCTCCTCGTTTTATTGCCTACATACAGGCCTCTGGGGGAGCTATGAATGTAAACACTTGGAAAAAAGGTTTTCTTTAGTTCTGCTAAATACAGCTCGGAGATAATAACACACATGTATGACTTATTATATACACACAGGCACTTTTCTGTTTGGACCATTCTGTGCACTGCGTCTTTGAAGGACAAGTATTTTGCGAAATTGTCCTTTTTGACCTTTAATCATGTCACAACATTGTTCCTTCACCCAAAACAAACCTAGAGTTGTTTGTAGCTCCATCTGCACTAAATCAGGAAAAACATGTACCTCTGCTCCTTTTGTCTGCAGGCTCTCATCTCAAACTTTGTACGCCACTCCACGAGCAGAGCCTAATGAATGTGATAAGGAGATGTGCATTTCAGCGGTCACTAGGACTGTTTGTCTGTGAGCAACATCAGTTATGGGAGGATTTGAGACAAAATTAGCAAGAAACTAATGCCATGGCCCGGTGAACAGGTGATAGATAAAATGTTACCACCTGGATGCATGATATTTTGAAAGGAAGATGTTAAGATGTGCTTTATTTATCTCACAAGGAGAAATTTACAGGAAGGAATAAAACTGCACCTCTCGGCCTGGTAGGTCTGTGCTACAAGAGTATTCTTTATCCCGTAAAAAACTGGAATAAAGATTCTGATGTAAAAAGGGTAGAAACCGCTTCAACCCAAATCCAGACACAACGTTGCATGGATCCATTTCATGTTTAGTTTCCATAAGGTTCCATTATAATTTGCTGACGACAAATACAATCAACGAGCCTCGCCAGGGTTTGATAAGCAGCAGGAGCCAGTCTTGGCCTCAGCGTTCTGTGGATTCTCCTTCTGTCTCCAAAAACATTCACTCTCCAATAACATGAGGCTCTTTACACACAGCATAACGTGAGAGCACGTCTTCAATAAAGTCACCAGGCCATAACTTCAAACGCAGCAGCACATATGGATGTATTATGATAAACCGGGGCACATTGTTTTGGCCTGGACTCAGGAGCCAAACCGTCCTCACACAGATGCAGATTTGTCAATTGAACAATTGTAAATACATTCTATTTGATATAAATAATAAAGTTTTCTAGAGGCCAAGGTTTCCCTGTAGTTTGAGAAGAAGAATGCATCTGCATGGATTTTATTTAATTTATTTAAGAAATAGTTTATTTTGTTTCATCAGTTTGTAATTGTAATTGTTATAAACAGTCTGATCCATCCTTAAATGAACATATCATGATTACCATTTTTAATGATCACTGTTAATA
>JAPMNZ010871855.1:0-13119 GCA_029875035.1 Pomatoschistus microps
CCCATGCAGTCGATAGTTGAGAGGACTTAGCCCATCCCCCAAAACAGCCTCACTCCTTTATGTCAACTGAAATTTCAATTAGCCATATAATAAATATTTGAAGCCACAAAATGAAGCTTGTACAGTGCTCAGTATTTGATTTGTGGTTTTGTAAAGTACCAGTACAGAGAGAGAAGAACCACCCACTTAGATAAGGAAGGAATGTTATTTTCCTAATGAACAGTGTTGACTGAGAAGCCACTGCGTTTTGAAAATGGTCCAGTATAATGCAATCTAACTTTGGCCCAAATTGGGACGTGCTTCTAATAACTTTAGTTGAAAGGACAGTGCAGTTGAGCCACCAACAGACAGAAAAGGTCCCATGTTCATCTTGCCTTGCAAAATGTTTTTAAAAGTTTAAACTACTGAAAGACCACAACATCAAAATAAAATGTGAGGTTTGCAAAATCAATCAAACAGTACACTTTGAGTAAGTCCCTAATAATTTCTTCCAATAATGTACTGTTTTTTTTCTCCATCCACCTTCTCATCAACTCTGACACTCTCTAGACCCTGCTGGAGAAAAGCAATGTCATACATAACATTTTGCATTTGGGCCAATTTTGGCATTTGGGCCAATTTTTTTCTCATCTGATCACAGCACAGTCATTCAATGAATTTAACGCTTTTCTTCAACACTGACTTTCTATATAGCACTTGTCCATAAAGGGTAGTGTATGTGTGTTGTGTATCATCTGCCCGTGCACAGATTACCCCATGTGAGCTGTGGATGTCTGCAGCTCCTGCAGAGGAACCGTTGGCCTCATGTTTGCATCTGTAATGCTGTTAGTTCAAAATTACAGCTTGGAGTCTTGGAAGATTTGCATATGTGCCATAATCTTTCCACTCCAAGGTGATGATTAAACAGTGCTCTGTCAAATGTTTAGAAACTGAGAATAGATCACACACAGGTGGGCTCTATCTAATTGTTAGGGCAAGGTGTGAAAATGCAGTGGTCCTAGAAATGTTTAAAAGGCAATTTAATGCACTTTAAAAAATGCTGTATGAATACACCCTACTTTTCATGTTTCAATATTTAAAATACTAAATAACACTATTTTGTTTTCACTTCACAGTTGTGTGTTACTTGTGTGTGAACCTCATGTACAACAATGTACTGTGAGCTCAATGCTCGGTGATCCTGTGAAACATTTCTGCTTGACCAGATGTTAAAACATTTTTTTTAAGGACAATTTATACATTTTCCTGCTGGACTACAGAACGGGGGAAAAAATAATGTCAACTGCTTCCAACAAATTTAATAGAAACAAAAACAATGTCATTCTTAAGTTTTACTTTTATCTCATACTACACATAAACTTCTTTAGCAAGCCTAAAGTCTTTTGAGGAAATTTATAAAGCTGTGGATTAATGTAACTTAAATCAAACTATAAGCATTTTTATATGTTTTAATAGCAATTGATAGCACAAAACATAAAAGTTTTTATTATTTAAAAGTCATTATCTAGTGAAGAGTGCAATGCACCTTGGCATGACTAAGCATGACATAATCCACTGCTGATGTGATCACACGAGACTTAGCACATATTCCACTAACACAAAATACATGTATTCAAATAACACAAAAAACACGTATTGTTGGGAACCTTTCTGCAACCTTTTTGCAGGTCCAAAGTTATGAATGAAACCACAGCGATCAGTGACCATAGACAAGTAAATGTCAAGTGTGCACTTGTGTGTATAATAATAATATAACAACACAGAAAGTTAAGAACCTCAGCTGTAAGGGCAAGGAAACAATCATGATAAATACTGTCGTTACAGTTAATGCTACTTATTTAGAATGTTTTAGAGAAAAAACAGTCTAGTGTTTTCTCACGTCTGAGTCGAGAGAACATCCACCGCCCCCACTTTACAAAGACCACCGTTGTGTTACTATGCTGCAGAAATGGGCCGCCTCAAATCAGCTCACAAACATTATACAGAGACAAAACCTCAGGACACAAAAGGTTCAAATGGTCTGCTAATGTTTCACCAAACGCACAAACCGCATGTAGATTATTACTATTAAAATGTACAAACAATCAAAATGAGGATATGGTCATATGGCATATGGCACTGATCTAAACAAATTACATCAGTGTGGAAAATGCAACTGATGATGATTCTCAGACACATACATTGTCAGATGTTATTGCCCAAGAAATTATAAGTTAGTAGATCATAACGTTAGTTTATTTAGAAAAGGGGCAAGGGCATAGTGACTGATATCATGGATGGATCCCATTTTGTTGTAGCAATAGTAAATGTTTAAACCTAATAAAACATACCACAACAAAGACTTAAAATAAACTCTTTTAAAAACAATATATGTGCTTTTAGTTCATCCCAGTTAATGTGGACTGAAGCCTTATTTGTGTAGCCCCATGGTATGTGCATCGGAGTTGTAAATAGATGAGAGCCTCTGAACCTCGGCCAGGAGCCAGAAGTAAGTGGGCTGCTGCTGTTTCAAAGCTGGAGGACAGGAGACTAAAAAACAAATACTTTCAAAACGTATTTCTGCTTTTATGCAACAAAATCACAATCAGAGCTTCTACTAAACTTCATATGACTAAGTAAGACAAGTCTAATCAAGTGACAAGATATTCAGGTCTAGGACTGTCTCAGCAGAAGAAGTTCATTGTTGGTACACAGTGTAAATGACACGGCCAGAGTTTCAGAGCGTTCCCATGGTTTTACATCCAGTCAAAATAAGGCCGCTCCCCTAAGCGTCTGTGGTGCCCCCAGTAGATAAGTTTGCGTTGATCTTCAGACTACCACAAGATCAAGACGAAAATCACTGACTTCTACATACTGGAATTTTTTTTTTATAAAATAAAGAGACCAACCAAGTAAAAATTTGGAAGAATACATAAAATCTATTATTGGAGAAAGTCACTGGACTGTGAAATTTTGTTTTTAACCAAGGTCTTAGTCTTTTGAGTTTTGTCATTAGCAAGTCAAGTGCATGCTCTTGTATTCAGGTTTAAGCAGCTCTACTTCCTTGCCTTAAATAAAAGTTGGTCACTTTTGCAGAGCGTTATCCTCATTGGTTTGTTGAGCTAAGAAAATTCAAATGGTTCCATCTGGTAGTTGCAGACTTCATGATAATACCACAAACACTGATAAGTTTATCTTGGATCCTGAGAAGTCTCTCTTGGCGAATGGGAACTGACAGATCTATGCATAATCAGCCCCATGACAGCACATTACCGTAATCACTAACTCATTCACTCAAACTTAAAAATAAAAACCATAACATACCAAACAGTTCTGCTTTCAAAACTTTCCACTTTGAAAGACAAACGTTGGTCAGGCAAGTTCAAGCATGCAAGTTCTAATGGCCTAAATGTGAGGAATTCCAACCTCTTCTTTCATCAACATCACAAGTTAAAACCTTGATATCCTCCTTTCTCACATACATCATCAAGTTTTTTTCAAATGTAATGCAAAGGGCAACAGCTTCCTTACTTGACCCATGTGAATGAAACATTACAAAAAAGTTGAGTGAAGTTCCTCTTTAAATGGTCAGCAAGTCCACAATGTATACATATCAAAGAAATACCTGGATTTTGATCTATCTATCAGGTTTGTTTGAGCAGGTGTGAAAGTGGACCAGTTAAATTTGGTCCGGACTAACGAACCGCACTGAGACCACCTTATGGAGCTGGTTTCAGTGCGGTTCCATGTGGACTCTAGTCTGGTTCGCTGCTGGTGGGAACGCTGACCGGCCTTGATATAGCCCTGCTCTGTTGCGTAGCTCACTTTTTGACACACACATTGTTTCTTTATATGATAGAATAGTCAAAAACAGCTGCAGAGTGTTCTCGTGCTGAATCTGCAATACATACTGGAACTACTGTATTTGTGCTGCACAAAACAACGCGGATAAAAAATACACTAGAGTAGCACAGTTCATCGTTAAGGATCTGACAAGTTTGTTTTCTTCTGGGATTTTTCACCTCCTGTGCCAATCAGGTTTCACCTACGTCATCCATACACAGTATTTTGTGAACAGTGCCACCACATGGGTGGTGGAATATGTAACATCCACAATGGTTGGTTCATTTGCAAAAACACTGGTGTGACTGAGAACCGAACTAGTTGAGAACTGCAACATTGTAAGAACTTTAGGGCCCAAGCGAACCACTTTACTTGACCAACAGGTGTGAAAGCAACCTCAATAAAATTTTTAAAAAAAAAAGCTGAAATACAATGAATTCACAAGAGAGACAGTCAGTAGATAAAATAAGACTATTTTGTAGTCCGGTATGATAGGGCTAGTTAAATGATGAATCACAACTAATTGTTTATGGAAAATTATTTTCAAATACTAATATTTAAGCATGCTGTAAAGTATTATCCCAATAGATTTGTAATTACTACGGAAAAATTTAAATGTGTAAACAAATCAATTGAATCTTCTCGAATTGCATCATATTAGCTTAGTTTTTGTCTTATCCATTTAAAAATCCAATATTTACAGGCCTTCTGATCTAACCACCAATCGATTACAACTAATCAATGATCAAAAATAATTGTTTATTACATGGTAAATGTGTGTAAACGAAATTAATACAGTGCTGAAACGGAGCCCTGCAATCACTTACTCAACATGCATTACTTCCACTTCTCATGAGTCAATATAAAAAATTTCAGGTTATAAACAATTATCTGCTTGATCCCAGTTCTGCAATCAATTGTTACAGTTCACTTTTGTCTCTATGAATGAATAGACTTTAAAGGGTCAAGCCTCTTAACAAAAGTGTCTAATTCCTCTTATTTAGGTTTCCTCCACCACTAAAACACGTACAATAGATTCCTCCCCTCTGCAAAGTAGATTCTGAAATCTCAGCAGGACTTTCTTGGTTAAATAAAGGCCACTATTTGAAAGGGTGGAGT
Organism: Pomatoschistus microps; assembly: GCA_029875035.1. Taxonomy (NCBI): domain Eukaryota; kingdom Metazoa; phylum Chordata; class Actinopteri; order Gobiiformes; family Gobiidae; genus Pomatoschistus; species Pomatoschistus microps. The sequence continues at coordinate 4,942 of JAPMNZ010871855.1, forward strand.
ACGGTACCTTTTTGAATAAATAAGACACGTTGATGATGATGTTGTGAACACACCAGACCACAACATAGTCTTTATCTGGTTAGTCCTGTGAGCCACTACTTGACACTTTGGGCTTCCACTTATCTGTCTGAAAAGGTATTTTTAAAAGATGTGACAGAGGCTAAAATATAAATCCTGTTTTACACCTAGTAAGTAGATTGATTATATTATAATACAGTAGTTATGTTTTGGTTTGTTTAGTACCCCAGCCTAAAGCGCACAATTATCAAGTTTACGCGCATATAGTCGCGTGTTTTAGAAACGAAAGTATTACATTAAAATGTAGTTTGTTTACTGGAGCCGCCAAGGAAAGGGCAGCTGAATGTTGCCGTCCGGTGGCAGATACGAGCGGGCAGGGCACCAACAAAGGGCTTGCAAAGATGGACTCTAATCGGAGCCGCGCGTTTGGATCAGAAATGGGTTCGTATCTGGTTCGCTTATAAGTGTGTTGAGACCATAGAAGAGCACTTCCACAGCGAGGCCATCCTCACTGTGTAAACTTTTATATACGCTCTTAGCTTAACTCCAATACAATAGAAGAAGAAACGTACAACTAAAACCGCTTTTATATATAAACAAAACAAATATGCGCTCACTGAAGTCAGAATGCACTTACCCAACAGAAGGACAAAGACTTTAGAATTCATGGGCAGACCAATGTAGTCCGCATTGTTGCCACACTACAGCACGAGCGTTGACACTTCCCTTTGGGCGCGTGGTGGGCGGGCTCACGTGCTGGCGCAGGATCTAGGCGGGGTTACGTACTACGTACATCTAAAATGGGTTTATTCAATATATTTATTTTTTAACATTTAAATTGAATTCATTTTAATTTTTCAAGAATAAATACAGCAGCTCCAGCATTGAAGTGTCATCTAAAAAAAACGTATATTAGTTAGTGTTTGCCAAATGCAGAAAAATCTGAGCATCAGCTTGCTGGAGCCAATTTCCTGAGCATTTGTTCGGATGGCGTTGGGGGTAGACGTGTAGCTAATATTGTTACTAAGGCAAGCTGGACTTTAAAACACAATATCACACAACGTTATCCAGCGGAGATTAAGTCATGTGGAACTTCCCAATGTTCTCACAACTGTAATAACACACATCATTAGTAAATTGGGGGTCTAATGCGTCCCGTAATTAGATTTTCTATTGTTTCTAGTTTGGCTAAATATAGAGTCCATGATGTGAGACCTAAACAGTGACATTATGCCATGGATCTATTATAATAACGGAATTATACTCAAGGCGCGTTGCACTTAGTGAGAGTCTACGGTTCACCCACTGGAGGGCGGTGTTCATTTAGGAAGAATGCGGGTGGAGCTAGGTCTGTGACAGAGGCGGAAAAAGAAAAATACAAACACACCATGTTACTGCATTATCAGGGTAGTAGTCTTGTAAATGCTATAATAGTCTAATATATACATCTTTTCGACATGCTTCCTTCAGCTGCAGTATATCGTTTCACCTGGGAAGTGGCTTCTGGTGCAGTACAAGAAGGAGATTCTTTGAGGACATTTGGAAAGTGAGTTTGGCTGACGTCTATGGCAATAGTCCAATGCAGCATTGACACTTGTTCATAACTATTTCAGACTTGTCCGATATGAACCAGAGAGGTCCATGGCCACGCTGTCAGCGCACCACTGTGCAAAGGACCACTTCGTTAATGTGAATACATTGTTTGTTGAACCATTTGACGCTATCGTTGGTGCCCACTACATGGTTCTTGGAGAGTTAGAACACGTGGAAGGTAAAGGAATATCTTTACGCTCCGCGGTTTAATGTTAAACCATGTGCCGTTTCTCCCACAGGTGTGGGGCCAGTGGTCCGTGCTCGTGTGTTCAACTGCATTGATGGAGCAAATGTTGCTCTTCTCCAGAGAGCAGTCACCGATCACAGAAGGTTTTTGGAGACGACACAATGCGTTCCCACTGGCTGTCCTGGAAGTGTCAAGATGAACTGATCACAGCTGCTGCTGAAGTGACTCACTTAAACTGATGGGGTCCAGATAGTTCAATACAATGCCTAGACGCCTTCAATGTTATGACATTTGACGAAAAGTTTCATCGTGCACCTTTTAGTATTTCTTGGCAGATGTTTTTATGTGATAGTTATTTATAGTGTACCGGTGCTTGAGCAGTGTTGCCAGGTTCACTTGTATAAATAGCTAATCTTGACCACTTTTAAAATAAAATCCAAGCTATTAAACATAAATGTATATACTAAGATCCAGTAGAATTTTCAATGATTTAACAACCATGTTTATTAATTAAGAAAAGATTAACATTTTTACATTATTAAACAAAATTTACAAAAAGGCTTCAAGGCACATACCAACTTTGAATCACTGGAGATAAAAACCATTACAAATGGATTGACTGGCAACTAAACAAGTTACATATTAGAATTAACCTGCCCCAAAACCTCAAACAACAAAGGCTTGAGTTAACACATCATTCACAAAGTTGATCAATAATCATCCAAGTGCAATTATTTATAGCAACAAAATGAATAAAGTATGATATTTCTGTTCATAACAAAATGTTGTCAAAATGTATTATTGAAAATAGTCTCTTAAATGTGTAGACTGAAAATCACAACATCTTGAGTGGGAGGTGGAGTAGAAAAATAGTTGTGGAAAAAACATTCCATTTCCACTCTCGTAACATAGTGCATTTGTGACTATGATAACTTTGTTAATGATCATCATTAGGGGGCGTTAGTCCATACTAACCAAAACTGATTTTGTATTGTTCCGTTAATACTCCCTTAGAAACCAGCTTGCTTTACTCAGAGCTTAGACCGCAGTGGCTTCAGGTATTTGTGAAAGGACTCATGGACCTGAGAAAGAAAGCACTTGTCAGCTTTGAGAGAACGCAGTACACATTGAATTATTTAAAAAATATGAATATTTTAAAAGATAACCACCTCTGTAGCATTGAGCGGTGACTTGCGAGCCCATTCAAACAGGTTCTCATAAACATTTCCATCGTATCGTCCCAGGACAGACTTCAGCTTCTTGTCGTGGAAATCAAAGGCATCCACCAGCGCCACAGCATTGGGTCTGAGCGTACACAACAGCTCTTTTACACGCCCAGATATCTGCTGCATCTGAGGCACAGTCAGGAGTCCAGCCTACAAGATAATCTTGTTAGTTTTCTTTAAGAAAATGTTTTGGGTATTTTTTTTTTAACCACTATTCTGAGACCACGACAATAGTGCAATACAAAACACCTGTAAGAAGTCTCCAGAATGTTGAGTGACGCCATGCAGAGCGTACAGCAGAGCCAGGGTTGACAGCACAGAGTGAATGGCTGTGTCCCCGATCTCACTCAGCTTCTCAGTGAAAAGCTTCACTACCACATAATGACAATGGGCCTGAAGAGGGAAACATTATTATGGTAACTTTGTGCATGTATCAAACATAACCATGTAAAGCCAGAAACAACTTACATCTGAGGCTCGGACTAAGTCAATTGCACTGTTGTTCCAAGCGTCTTCTTGACTATTCCTCTTTTGTAACTCCCGCTGGATGCTTTTTGCAGCAAGCTCAACAAGTCTGAGAAAGTAATCACATTTAGTATAGATAATCAAGGAGTCTATAATAACCATTTTAGTTATTACGTTGCAGCTCGAAGTTTGTAACTCTCGACGAGGTTACTCAGATCGTTGATGTCCACAACAATTGGCCTAGAAGAGGCTGGACTGGCCTGGACATGATGCCGTTCTGTGTCATTCAGGTATGACACAATGCCGCTCAGCTGTTGACCAGCTTTGGCCTGTCTGTAGCTTTTGACCAGGTATCTGATCATTAAATATAAAAAAGTTAGTAAGCAGCCAACAGGTACAACTGCAGTATATATTTACCTACTCCCCTACCTTGCTGTCTGCAGCATCATAACTGTATTCTCTCCTTCGTATGTGCATGTGGGAGTGAACTCTACATAAATGTCAGGCAAGGCACTGCTGCGGGAATAGCCATGTCCACCACAAGACATGCGGCACACTTCAATCCCAGCATTCGTTGTCCAAGTGGTGAAAGCCTTCAGTCCAGCAGACAGGGCATGCAGCTGTGGATCATCATCATAATAATAAACTATTACGTTTTTGCGCTCTATTTGCATTGCATTTTGTTCATAGCTCAGCCAAGCAAGCATGGTGTGAAATGTATAAATTTTTAATTATGTTAAATAAAATCAGAAAACATTTTTGCTGCACATTACCTCTGGCAGTTCACTGAAGTCTCCTTGGTTGATATCTCCGGTGATGCGGTGATAGGTTTGACTCATGTACTGACCCACAAATGTAAAAGCATAGGCTGTGGCCAGCAAAGGAAACAGCTTGTACTGTTGTGTTTGGTAGTCAAGGATTTGGGGCTCAGGCTCTCTACAGAAATGTAGATAGTTTAAATGAGTCATTTGCCATTATCATCATAGTTTTGACTTACCCAGCGCGAAGTTCAGACTGATGTCGGACCACGCTGTAGCGAGTGGCAATTGTACAGGACTTTGCCAGGGAGATAGCAGACTGACCAACAATTAAGGACCGGATGAATACCATTGTGCCATAAGTCAACTTGGCACTGGGGGGCTTCAAATAGGTGCCATCTGGCTCCACCTGGTGGATACATACATTTTTACATGCATATACACTTTATGAACAACATCATCAATCCAGTTTTTGTGCCTCTACATGAACATCACAGGCTTAATTTAATCCTAACGATACAATAAGGCTCCAGCATTTAATATCAATTCAACTGTATAAAGAAGCCCTTGAGCCATTTGGTAACTTGATAACCTTGTACCATAGAACCTCAGAAATACAATGAGGACCACCCTTCAGAGGAGGAAAATATGACTCATGTGACCATTAAATTAACTTGTGAACAGTATTCTCAAGGGCACATGACGTCATCGTTTTGATATACCCCCCACTGTTGTCTTTCAGTAAAATGTTTGAGACAAGGAAATCATCATTGTTTTTACGTGCATTATCTCATAGTTGTTAGTGTGAACTTTAACATGTGACATATACCATTAAATATCCCAAGTATACATTCTCACCGAGTTGGAACATTTGCAAGCCTCTGTACACACACAATCACACACACACACACACACACACACACACAATGTACATTTGTTTACAATACCTTAGCATACTTCATCAACATGTTTTTGCGTGGAATCCTAACATTATCCATTTTCAGGAATCCATTGTCAACTTCACTAAATCCAAACTTTGGTCCAATATCACCAACCATTACACCTAAAAATCATACAAACACCTACATTAGTGTTCTCTATTCCATTGTGTGAGTTGTACGTTTTTCGTGGTACCTGGAAGAGGTTCATGTGTGTCCATGTGTCGAAGCTGTACAATAAAAGCATGCAGACCGTAGCAATTTCCTTGCGTGTGAAGCTGCGCCAAAACAACAGCATGATTGGATGTCTTTCCAACTGCAGACGGGTACAGAAAATTCAAAAGATTAGTAATGTGTAGATTAGATACACAAGTAAATATTGGTGCACTTACGCGCTCCAGGCCACCATTTGATGGAGGTAACTGTAGGACTGTTTAAAACAAACTCCTGTGTTGCAGGGTCAAAAGTGGCAGTAGTTTCAAGGCCTCTGAGGTGAGTACCTTCACAAATGCAAAAGTTAACAATATAAGTTTTAACACTTTCCTCGGGTCAAAGTAACCTGCCAGTGATTAAGAAATGCCCTAACTAAAACATTTTCAAGCTGAATTTTTATGATTTTCCCTAACTTCACCAGCCCTATTAGGCCCATTTAGACCCAAATTCAGGGTGTTTTTCCTCCACTCATAATATGTACCCTGGGTCGCACAAGGGTTAACAAAGAAATGGGTGATAAGGTATTATAATAACAATATTCAGCCGATATGTTAATCCAACAATGCAGAAATGAAAAAGAAATGTTGCTGGAAGCTGCAGCATAAGCTATAAAACTTTCTTTTTCAAATGCAAATCTTGAACAGCATTCATTAAATTATCTGCTCAACTCCACTAATAACTATGTCAATACATATTTTCCAAATGAAATTTAAAAAACTGAAAATATAAGTAACAAAACAGGAAAACTGTGTTTGACAGATCTTTCAACAGTTAAAAGAAAGAATGTTAAACATTGCACAATATGACATCAGCCCAAAGGTACAGAAGTAGAACCATAAGTACTACGATTGTTTTACCGTGACCCATCTCAGTCTGAGCGTAGGTTCCGATGATCTCTAGATTCCAAGCAGGCATGAAGAATTTATCCATTTGCTCAGGGGTGGCTTGGTTGAGCAATGTGGGCAGGAACATCCCCAGATGAAGATCCAAGGGCTCTGGCCTCCCAGGGTGCACAGAGCTACACCACCAAGTAAAGACGCAATGCAGACGAAAAAGTAGATGAAGGGGCAACATCAATAATCATTGAAACAAATTGGTTCAAATTTCAAAGGAGAAAAACGATGGTATTGTGCAACATTTGCCGATTGAAAACCATGCAAATTGAACACCATGCAAAATGTCATTATCAGAAAAACATACATCTATCTATAAAGCAAGTAGTATCTGTGCATCAGCGAGTGCATGGGATGCATGTTCCCAAGCATCTTTCCAATTCCCAGCCACGGCAAAATCGATGCTAAAGGAATATTCTGGTGATGCAGTCTTAGTAAATGTGGTAAGGATTTAAAATGGAGGCTAAAACACAATCTAATTTGCATTTGAACAATGAATTTCATTTGAGATTAATATGGGATGGCTCTGTCAATTTGACTATGAGAAAAATACTTTTCCAGTTATTTGTTGGTATTTATTTGGTGTTTTATTTGAGATGGGGGAGTGTGTGTTTCCATTAGTTTCTATTCACTATTATACATGTTGTTAGTGCTGAGGGAAACCGGAGGACCTGGAGGAAACCTATTAAGACAGAGAACATGCAAACTCCAGATAGAAAGGCCCCGTCTGGTGGTGGAATCGAAAAAAAATATACAAAAGGCTTTGACAAGAACAAGATGTTGGTGTTAGAGGTTAGTTTATGGGTAATGGTTTGAATCAAAAGAAGTAGCAGCTAGTGAGATCTGTCAATCACAGTTTGAACTCTATGCCAATTAACCATCCTTCAAATACTTTAGGGCGTGACTGAAGGAAATATGATTTGCATGATTCTATTGCTAGAAGCTTCTAAAATATGTTCACTGCATGCCAACAATAAAAAAGACAACTAGTCTTTGTGTAACTAGTATCCACAAATAAATCAGTAAATAACAATGTTGCTTCTTAGAGAAAAACCATGGCGTTCCTGCTGCTTTACTGCGGCGTTACTGCTGCGTTACTGCTGCGTTACTGCTGCGTTACTGCTGCATTACTGGTTCTGTTGCGAACCAAATTAGTGATGCTACCCCTTCATTGTAGTCTACTAAATTTGATTGTTGTCATTGTCGACTATTGTGAAATTTGGGGCCCAATCTTTGAGTTCAGCACTGGTGCAGAAAAGCCTGATGGGGAGCACACTCACACAGGCCCACAAGAGCACCATTGTTTGGTAGTTTCTCATCCGCAGCTGAAGCAGGCCTTCCCTAATTGGTTCATCTGAAGTGAACTCCGGTTCCCTTTTGGAAGTGACTGAACGCACCCAAATGTAATAAACTGTCATTTATCATAAATCTACCTGCAAATTATTTCAAAGATTCCAAATATTAGTCCTACAGCATGAACTTGCATGAACTTGTAGGTTAGATTATTATTTATCTAGTGTGTTGTAATGATGAGAGACTTAACAGAACTCCAGAGATTCCACTTCCTTGTGTAGATATGCAGCAGTGGAGAAACAAAGTTATGCAGCAGATTTTTCCCTTGGTTGTTTGTCACTGCTTTAAACACACAAGGAAACTGTAATGATCCAGCAGACAGACTGTGTAGCCTGACTTGTTGGTAACCCCTGCTATTGTCGAATGAAAAAACATATTGCAGTGTGTGTGTGAATGAATGGACAAATATATGAAAGACATTATCTGCAGGGTTCAAAGACAAAGTAGCTATTGACCCCTTGCATGTGACGTCCCGGCCACGCCCACTCTCCATGACAGACGGCGGAAGTCTAACTGCGAGCCTATGGACTTCTG
>JAPMNZ010872002.1:0-14233 GCA_029875035.1 Pomatoschistus microps
TTCCCGGGCGCTGTACTACGGCGACCACTGCTCCTGACGTAAGCCTTTGCGGCATCAGGATGGGTCAAATGCAGAGGATTGAATTGCCCTTCGGGGATTAATAAAGTGCACCTTTACCTTTACCTTTAGTATTGATCACTATCAGAACCATGTCAAAGGCTACTAATAACTAAAAAATTAGAAACATATTTGGCCTAATACTATAAGATTAACTATAAGATTATGACAAAAAACAACAGTAAATTTCTCTCAAAATTGACATTATAGGATGGCGACAACACTGATGAAATATCCTGCAGTGGCCCCATGAAAACAGTTGTGAGATCGGCGCAACGTAAATCATTTTAATTAGATTGCAATCCCATCGAGCGCGATCCGATCCTATGATTCTTACAGCGACTGATGTGCGCTCCCCAGACGACACACGGGGCAGGGTGAAAAACTCCACTCTTAAAGAAACATTGATTGGTACAAAAAGTAGTTTCAGTGGTGGGAAAAAAAAAAAAAGAAAATGGCAAGCATAGGCCAACCCCTCGGTGCGCATCTCTCCCATTTCTTTGGCTCTTTTGCTGTTTATTTACAACACAAGAATACACTCACGGTCCCCAGGAGAGGCTGGTTGGATGAGAGAAGAGATTCAGTGCTCGCATTATGCCGTAAAAAGCATTGTTTCACACCGCGCACTTGTTCCTTCAGTCGCTATTGTGTTTAAATGTTTACATGGAACGGCTTGGGGGCTCCGAGACAGATGTATGGTCCAAGAATACCACTTCAGCTGAATCCTTTTCTTGCAGCGAGATGAAAGTAATGACACAGTTTTTCCAAGATTTTCAACGAACGGCTTCTTTTTTTTTTTTGAGATGTACTTTGACAAGGCTACAACATCTTAGATCCCTTGTTAAAAGAATATAAGGCAAATCGAATGAATCATGGCACTTTTCATATTCAAGGTTATTCTCTTTTCGCAGTTTCTGTCCCAAAAGCTCAAGGCCCATTCTTTCAAACATGCTTCCTCACTTCTGTCGTCGCCTTGCAGTCTTGTGCCAGATTGATTAGACATTTAGCCAGGAGAACTAATATATGAAAATCTGCTCCCTGCCCCCCTGCAGCTTTCTCTTCCTTTTCCTTCATTAGTAAACAAGAAGAAATGTGAAAACAAAATCACTTCTGTGCCATGTGGTTAAAACTGCCCGAAGAGGGATCACTGGTGTCTTTTGGTCACGCTATTGTCGTTAAACAGACTAACTTCGGAGATATGAACTCTGGCTTTAATCCATTTCGGTTGCAACTTCCTACACGTAACTTTTACCAAAGCTTGTCAAAATCTCTCGCACATTTTTTCACAATAGCAAGTGTCATATTGGAAGAAGAGATTCACCTTTTTTGCCGCCTTTCAAAAAGTGTAATCCAAAGCCGTCTGATGAGTCAGAAAAGCTTGTGCATGTGTTCTCTGTCAGGTGAGCCACCAAAGTGCTGAGATGCATTTGACATTTAGAGAATTAGCTTTAAAGACCTCCCAAATTGAAGGACACTGTGTGATTAATTCAAACTAAACGCAGTCACGTCATTGGGAGAGTGCGGCTTTGTCTCGTGCCTCACAACTTAAAAAGAATTTGTCAACTTCACTTCTTATCATTTCGAGCACAAACTTCAGAATCGGTCTTTAGCACAATCCTAAGTCCAATGTAGTGTCTAATAATCTCAGTGAGCCCCTTTAATGTGGCAGGATGACAGACACATGGAGTGAGCCTTTGCACCGTGCAAATCACTATTATCATATTCCTTTGGGCAAATGGAAATTACTGGGCAAAGGGTGAAAGCCAAAACCCTGTGGTATGAGTTAATTTGATTACATTTCCATTATAAAGTGTAAACACAGTTTTGCTGCTTGGCTGAACCAATTAAAAGCCTTCTGAAGCTCTAAAAACACCCAAGCATAATATACTTCTGTGAATTAGATCATAATCATTAGTTATACATTTATACAGGGACTGGGGTGCATTGCTCTCATTTGTATGGATGGAAAATTGATTAAAAAAACAGGGGAAACAAAAACTTAAAAGGGTTTTCTCTGTCTTCTAAGCTACTTGTTCCATTTTGGTGAAGTGAGAGTCCTGTGGCAACATAAATAAACATGGGTTGACAGCATTTGGCATCAAGAGAGACGAGAGCGCTGCTGCCGCCAACATGGAGGACAGGCAGTGAGCACAAACAGGAGTCTGCCATCGTGTCTCACCTGAGGCCGACACCAGCCCCGCGCTCGGCTTGTTGGCCTCCACGCTCATTGTGATGAAAACAAGCATTTAGTCCAAATTTGGGGAGACATCTGTTAGCTCTATGGCGCAGTAAACATGTTTAATTAAGTACATTTCGGCAGACAGGGAGGTACAGATGTCAGCAATATGCCCTGGGTGTAATTATGCTTTTCCACCAAAGAAGTTACAGTGCGACCATTTTCACACCAGTGCGCCCCGATTAAACACGAGTACATATCAGTAAGTGAACGCACCCATTTAGATAAGTGAAGTTAGTGTACTTTATGACACACAAATGCTCTTGAGGCCTGCAGACAGTGTTGGGGAGTAACACAATGTACCTTTGCAAACTGTGTTTTGCTGTTTATTTATGCAACGTGTTATTGTTTTGTCTTTTTGTGCATGAGTAAAAAAAAAAATAATGACTACTTTCGGGAATATAAAGAGCCCCAGTACACAAACCGCCCCAGCGACATTTTGCGAGAAAGTAATTTTTTTTATTTCAGCCGCATGTTTTCATGTTGTAATATAGAAATTAACCAACAACTGATGGAAAAAACGAAACGATAGACGATGTTTTAACTGGACACAACATGATTTAATGACGAGATGTTTTAACTCACTTCTGATGCGTGATGATCAAAGCACTTTGGTAAATCCAAGCTATTTTGACAATAACATTCATACTAACACTTAATGTGGTCAAATTATAGTTCTCTATATAGACTCTGCTCTGGTAATAGTCCTGTTCACATAACAACATGTCCTTTATTTATCCCTCACAGTTCCTCGTGTCTCTCTCTTCTGTTCACATAAACACACCAGAGAGCAGGAATGTGTGCTGCATCATTGGCTTTGGAGATCAACAGCTGATGTCCAAAACCCTCCCTGCACCCCAGGGGGCACTCATTCAAAATGAAACAAATACATACATTGGCTTTATCTCTACATAGGCCTACTTTGGAATAAGTAGCAGCTTAGTGTCCAGTCAGTACTTTATTATTTATACGTATATAAAATATACTTCTGGAAGTATTCAGGATACAAACAAAAACAAAAATTTTTGGGGATACATTTTGTTTTTTGATAAAGCAATTCAGGATTACAAAAAATGAATAATGTGTATAACAAACTGTAAAAAAAAATTCCCATTCCTACAGTGAATAAATTGTGTTCGGAATACATTGAAAGTATTACAAGTATTCGAAGTATTCAGAATAGAGTACTCTAATTTGAGCATGACACGGAATATGTAAACTGGCAATCAGTATTCAGTAGGTACATATATTTTGAAAGTATTCGCCTCAACACTGCCTGGAGATTAGTTCTGATAGTGTTTGCTCTGGACAGATTTTTGTCATATTTATGTTTAATCCACAGGAAACGGCTTAAAATCCCTTTTTCATTGAATGGGAATTTATGTGGCAAGAGTTTAGCAGCTTCAGTTCACTTGATCTTTGAATTGTTATTTCGACTACTCTACCTTCTTTTGATGCAGTTGTCAAAATATGGAAACAAAGCGAGTGTCCCAGAGAGACTCGCACTGCGAAGCTTTAATAACACTTACTGTATGGCATATCTATTTCAGTTTTGATGTGTACGGTCAATTTTCTGAAGTACATGCAAAAATAGATGAAGCTTTCTATTACTTGTGATTGAGTGTTGTAAGAGCGGCCGCAGATGATCGGCTTTGTAATCAGTTTGTGGCTGCCTTTGATTCTATTAAAACTGCATTATATTTCGTCTGATGGACTTGTGTAATCTTGTACACATTGATTTTTCTATCTTTCCGCAGCAGTGTTTGTGTGTATGTGCGTGTGTCCACCGCTCCAGCAGATGAATTATGATCTTGTGGACCGCATTACAGCAGCCAGTTTTAATCACACACGGATTCAGAGTGTTTTAAACAAATGTCTTTTTGTAAGCATGCTGGATTATCATCAGATTTAAAGATTTGGAAATGGCTGACAGCTGTCAAGCCACATAATAACGTACGTCCAGAAAATTATAGCAGCTGTTGTTTGGCACAATGTCAATGCTGCTATCAAGATTAAAGCTCAAAAGGCAGGGACATAAGCCCACCAGCACAGGAGAGCCACAAAGACGGGCGAGAGAGTTTGATTTTGACTTTGGAGGTGACAGAAAAATGATGTATAACACAAAACCATTTCTGCGCCCATTCATTCCTTATACTACTTTCTCAGAGTTTTATTGCTGTTATAAAGTCACAATTTATTCTTTTTGAGTCCATTTCAGTCTGGCTATCTTGCCAAAATAAGTGCTATATACGCCACCAAGCTATCGCCATTTGTCTTTGAAGATTAAAAAGGTTGGATTTAAGAGTGTACTTATTTTGGTGTTAATTCTCCAAGGGCTATTGGCGTGGATTCACACGTGGAAATATACATCTAATAACTTCTGTGTTCATCATTTAAGCGAGGGACTATTCTTCTACAAACGAACTGGCTCCAGAAAACCTTGCCTTTTATACGTCATTAGCATTTTATCTTCGCTCAAAGTAGTAGACTCCCTGAAGTCTATATCCAATTTTTACTCCCTTGGAACAGCTTGAGAGGAGGGATGAGGAGACTGTTTAAAGGTTACAAAAGACAATAGTCCATGTCTTTACTCGGTACTTCGATTAGGGCGTTTTAATAACTCCTCAAATAGCCTGCTGTGCGCCGCTTGTGGCAGGAGAAAAGGTTGTCCTGTGCTCTATCAAGTATCCTCCAGAGCTCTGAAAACACCAGCAGTATTAGACTCAGCGGGGGCCCCTGTAGACACCTGCCGAAAAACAAGTACATGCCTCACCTACTGCTCCCTTGAGCCCGCGCACTGCCAGTGTTTGTGTGTGCAGAGCCTAATTTATGCCATCCACACACAGGTCCACTGCTCTGAGGGAGAGAGCAGCAGCATCCTGTCGCACTGTCATTTGCAAACATGCATAAGCAAAGCATCCCACTCTTAAATCACAATGCTATGGGATCTGAAGAGGACATCTGACTGAATCTAAATAGAAAATACAACTAGAGGGACACAGATTCGAATCTGTTATCGATGCAAATGTGCAGCTTGAGACTCACTATACACAGGGGCCTGAATACCAAATGCAAGCATCAGAAAGAGAGGGTGAAGAAGTGGCATGGTGGGAGAGGCTCAACAAGATCCTTGCAAAGTCTAGCTAGGGGAAAAGACGGCTAATAACAGCTTCCTGCATAATAGGAGATGCCCGAGACTGCTTTGAGATAAGGTTACGAACACTTAGAGCCGAGGCAAGCAATTCAAAGACAAACAAGCAAAGGGATTATGTCGCTTTTTGCACATGGCTGCACTGGGTATTGTGGGAAATCATAAAGGAGCACTTCAAATACAGCTATGCCACCTGTGAGAAGCTCCAACATGCCTCTGAGAGACTGAGGGGACTCAAGACTACAAAGTACATACACTGTGACTGTGTAGTGGAAATTCCCCTTCAGGTATTGCTGTGTGTTGTATAGTTTAACCGAGAGAGTGTGCTCTTGATGGTAAATGTATAGACAAAATGTGGGCAAACTTGACAGACAATTTGCAAGTGGATGGTTATGAGCAATTGATAAACACAGAAGGGCAACATAGATGTATAGTGACAGATTGGCACTTGGCACGTTCAGCACCAGAAAGCTTTACGTTGAATGTCTACAACTCATAAGCTCATTCAAAAGACAGACAGTGCACTTTAGATTGAATATCACCCAGCATCAGCTTCACATAGTGTTAACAGAACAAAGTGAGGGTACAGCCGGTGAATGGTCAGTAGGTATTCTCCCCACAAAAAGCAAAACGTTCACAAATTATCCTGACTAACTTGGTCAATGGTTGTTGGTTTGTTTTACGCACGGCACGCATCTATACTGACTTCAACTATACAGACTTCAGCAAAGCATCCAAAAGGCAACGCAAGAGAGTTTTGTGGTGGGTCGGATCGGATGAGACACAATTATGTGGATTGTTCTTACCTTGCGCCTGGGCACCTCGGATCACAATAGCCAGAAGAATCCAACAGGAGACCCACACCTGTGCGACCTGTCCGATGCTTTTCATCATGCTGTGCCGTGAAGCCAGCGGCAGAGCGGGACCTGCACGGCTCCTCTGTCCCCGTGTCCGCGCTGGGAACATGTTGCACGGTGTCCAGGCGCTCCGGACTGCCGCTGCTACTGCTGCTGGGAAGCCTCGCAGTGCGTCAGACCGCTGCTCACTACGGGCGCGGAGTGAGGGACTGGGGCTGAATCCAGTGCGCGCTCGTCGGGGGAAGGTCGGGGGGGAAGAGAGAGTGAGTATTAGGAGTCCGTGAACAAGTCCCGCTCCTGGCAAAGGCGGGGTCCAATTTTAAAAAATGTTGGTGCACAGTTTGTCTTGGGCATTGGCATCTGGTACAGTCTGCGTTTATTGGGATGCAAAGGGCAAGGGAGGATGATTAAACAATGGGATCCCTTTAGGCTGCAAAATAAATACAAAACATACATTTAAATAAAGCACTTTTGGCCCCTATATTCTTATATTTTACTCATGTGCTCAATGTGTTTTTTTTCCTGAATGCGATGGAAAGTTACGCGCACCTTTGGACGTGTTATTGTTTTTGCAAATGTACCCAATACTCTCGCAAATATCACGGAATATTCCTCATTTGACTTCTTTTGAAAAACTCACCCCATGCTTGAGGCAGTGCGCTCTATCAAAGTGAGCCAGTGTCCTCTGTGCGCTTCTGCCACCACGCGGCAGACCGTGGTACTAAGCACAGCGTCATCTTGACAGTTGTGATGGATTGGCTTTTGACGCGTTCGAACTAAAAGGCTGTGATTTTCAAAACCAACATGTGACAAGTAAATTTGTGTTTTTGACGTGTTTTCTAACAGAAAATATACAGGCCATGCTTTGGAAGAGAAGTTTTCTATAAAGTAAATTGCAGTGGTGAAGAAGAAAGCATTTTCATAAAGAATGTCATGTTATCATTCTTCAGTTCAGAGAATGACAACATGATGGGTACATGAAAAAGGCGGGAGTCGTTTAAAAGCTTCATACTGTAGGCTATGCCCCGTATGTTCCTCATATCTACTTTAATGTTCCAGAGTCTTTTGAACTCCCTCAAAAATGCACACAGGGCAAACAAACTTCAAAGAACTGTCATCCTCAGAAACACATTATCTATACTTATGTGCGCCTGGGTATGTGTGCGGTGGTAGATTTGTCACGTCTTTAAATAATGGTGGATTATTATGTACAAATAGACAACATTTGGTTCTCCATAAGAAAATAACATTTTTGAGGCACGCTATATGGAACTTGAATCGAGGGGAGTTGGCCATCTGCTAATCTCTGTTCATTGCTTGCTTTTCCCCAACCATTGGAAGGTTCTTGCATAATTGTGCTGTCACTGGTGTTATTCTGGTTAAGCTACATTTCAAATATGCAGATTTGTTTTAATACAAATACCTTCAACAGGTTTTTTGTGTTCTGTCTTGCCAATTTATTTTTCTCCTGTCTGCATATCGTGTCCGCAACCACAGATAAATATGTAGATTTTTTAATGAGCTAGCATGATCCGTTATATCAATTTTAGATGTTTGGATAGTAGGTGAGTTCTGCATCTTTAATTCTGAGCTTTAAAATGAGGTATAATATGTCTTGATTGGTGAATAAGGTTGGACGAGTTGGAGTGGAGGCAGTAAATTCCAATGTGAAAAAAATGCCAACATTTCAGCCAATGAGAATTCCAAATCACCCGATTTAATTGGCAAACCATTGAATTGGTGGTTCACTAGATACAGTACAAATTATTTTCTCATTCTCACTCTTTATCCGTCTCTTTATTTGACAGAAACACATTAACCCTTCATTGGTCTGCTCAACTATTTGGTGGATCACTTTTTGAGTCTATCTACTTGAAGATTGGAACTGAAATCTACCTCATTTGGGCATCTATATCACTTGGTTTTAGGCTATTCTACCCTCAAGGGACACCTCAACCATTTTGTAGAGGCCTATAAAAAAATGAATTAAATAAACTTAGAAAATCAAAAATTACATTAAAGGGTTAAGACAAGAACTGACAACTTTCCTGCTTGTGTGTATCTTGCATCATCAGGTTTGGAGAATGGCTTGGCCAGTGTTCACCAATGGTACTGGTCTTTCAAGTGAAGCAGGCACATGGTAACAAACCCAAAACGCTTCTCACAATAATAACGCTGGCACTGTGGTTGGCGTATGTGTTTCTCAGCAACAAGATCCTGGGTTCAATTCCATGTCCATATGAGGCCTTTCTGTATGAAGTTTGCTTAGACTTCCCCTGGGTGCTCCGGTTTCCCCTACCTCTAAAACATGAACAATATAGCCCCCTGTAACACCCTCCTCCTGGCCCCTGCTCCTGCCTCCTGTCTGCACCAGGACTCCCCTGAAAAAGAGACTCTAAAATCCATGTGGGACTTTCTTGGTTAAATAAAGGTCAGTCTCAGTGATACTGGCGCTATTCTCTGCAGTGACACAATTGTTGGTGTCCATCAGAGGCACAACATTATGGAACACCCTTCCAGAACATACAGTAAATATGTAACTGTGGGACTTACCTACATTTATCTCCTGAAATATGGGTTGAAATCAAACAAGTGATGCTTTTCCTTCCTTATTCTCTTCTCTTTTGGTCTGAACAGGGCCTTTCTGAGTGGAGTTTGCATGTACAATGGGTATGAACATATGTGAGTGAATGGATGGTGTTGGTTGGGAGCTTTGATTTACCGGTGTATCAGGCGCTTTGCTTCCGTCATCATCGTGTGTGCAATGAATGAAACAATATCTGAACATTGTGAAGCACTATGAGTGACCTTGGTCTGTAAAAATGCGCTACTTGTCGAGTTTTGTTTTGTCGAGTATGTTCCTACCTGCCTTAGGAAAAGCTATTTCTAATGCTAATTCCAGCATATTTGTGTTTGCTGACACAATTATATTGTTTGTCCTAAATATTTACTGTCCTAAACCTGAACCAATGTCTCCTGATAACACAGCGTGGTATCACAAAAAATAGCAAAAATCCTGTCAAATTGAGCCCCAAAGTGTTCCCCCCTCCATCAGTTACATGACCATTGGTGAAATCAGCAGACGATGGAACAGGCACAAACAGGTGCTGCACACTCAGTCAACATAGTGCCGCTTTATGCTTTATATACTTCACCCACGAGACATTGTTCATCATGTCTTTTATGTCTTTTATGAGTTGCTTTGTCGAGTTCATCTTTTATCTAACAAATACATGTACGCTTTTTATAGTGCTTTTTCATAACGAGACAGTATATGCCAAGGTAACGGGAAGCTCATCGGGTGTCATCCATAGCTTCCCATCTGCATTTTCTTCCCCCCATTCTCCCTCCTGCGTCACCTATGCTCCAAGCACCTCCCGGTAATGATGCACTGATTATGAGGCTCTTAGGCCAGCAGATTGCTCTCTGGTCTCATTCGCATGCAGTGGAAAATTGCTACTGTCTTGGTGCCCCCTCCCCTGCTGGGAGTTTCGGGTAGGTTGACATTAGCAAGCAGCTGGGGAAGCGGCGTAGACACCAGGGCATGTGCCCCGGTGCAAGGATTATAACTCATGTGCAGCTCGCAGGTGGCTGCTGGGTGTGAGTGGACATGAACTGGTTTGAGATGGGACAGTAGGACACCAATGTTATTGTCTGTACATTTCCTTTGGCAAGATTTTTGCTATTTTCTTTGTGATATAATGATTTGTTTTTTGTCCGAGGATATTCAACACGGCTCCCAAAGGGACGTTGTTTCTGCTGGTTTTTGTTCCAACCATGTAGCTCGCACCACAGTCAACCCATTTCAGATTAAAACTGGACTCACTTGAGTTGGAAGGAAAACCTACGGCACGTCAGCGCTTTGACGGCCAAGGGAAATACCCCATGGCCATGACAGTCACTTTATTTACCGTCTGGGGGTTCATTTAGAATCAGAATTATTTTTATTTCCATGTGAGAAACAAGTCACAAACTAGAATTACTTTGGCTCTTGGTGCGAACAAGTTAAAAAAAGTTAAATATAGAATAAGCAATAAACAATTCTTAGAATGACTACTATATAAAAGTGCACTATAGCTGCACACTACAGACATTCAGACATGTATGGGTAATTTGGTTATTGGTTTCATGTTCCCTTTTATTAATTCATAATAAAAGGGAACATAACTTCATAGGTCCACTGGGGAATTGGGATCATAATGCTACATTTGTGTCTAATTCCTGAGCTTGCCCATGCCTTTCATTGTGGAGTTTCCTTGTTTCACCTTGTCTGTGGGCTTCCTTTGAGCGCTCCGGTTTCCCCACCACCATAGCTCCAGGAGTCCTGACTCCTGACCAATCCAAGCATCACCATCTGTAGATGGGTCCCCTGGTGCTGGTTTGGTGGTATTGTAGGATGGGTCAAATGCAGAGGACAATATGGAGATACAAATGTATGCCTCAGCAATAAGATATTTCATGTAGAAAATGATGACAAGTTGTGTTACTCAGAAGGACAGGAATACATAAACACATATTTGTCATTGTGGTAATAGAACTCCCATTCTTTTATTTCTTTTGAATAGCCGTTGTCAGTCCTTGAAATTGCATTTATCATTTTATTGGCAGAAGGAAAAAGGAATACTGTATAAACTCACGGTGTGGGCTTTGAATTTCAATTCATGGAAAGCACTTATTTGCACCTTTTCAAAGAGGAGCAATAGGTAAATTCTTGGTAAATTGTTTTGGATAGAAAATCCTACTCATTTAGATTGATTGCATTGGGCACATCTGCAACAATGTGATAATCATTGTACCTGTGTATTGTATATATACCTACAGGTGTTCGCACCAGAGCAACAAAACCGCCTTGATGTAACACCAAAACTAAATAAATACCATTTTGAACCAGGCAATAGAGCCCACAGCAGAGAATATTTGAAAGCTGTTCTCATTACTATCAGCTGGAACGGTTTGAAATGGCTTGATTAAATGGGATACGTTTGAGATTGGCCCAGCGCTGCTTCTCATCTGAGCGTGCTGCCAGCATAGCACATTGAAATCTGCCGCCAAGAGCAACAGTCTCTATTGGGCTCTTCCATTCAGGGGTCACTACCGCAAATGTGCCTCTATATGAGCAACTCAAAAGGATCAAAATGTGCGCTTTTTCTGCAGATTTTTATCAAAAAAAATAAATTAAATAAATCAAAATAATCTAAAAATGAATTCTAAAATGAAAACCAGTGCAATGTTGCAAAGAAATAAAAGCAGCCATGACATGTTCAAAGTCATAAAAAAAACAAAAATGACAAAATCTCAATTTCACAACTGCATTAAGGTGTTTGAGTCCATAATGACGGAAAAAGTTTGCGGACATGGGTTTGGGGAAGTGGCTCTCCCAATCTCCCTGAAGAGCCATTTGGGGGGAAACTGCCAGATGGACAGAAGGATAATTTTAGTGAGAATTTAGATCGATACAGGCTCAAAACAACCCAACTCGCCTGAGCAGTTTGTGATTTGACACAGATAGTGGAAGAAGTTGGTTTGCTGGCCCTAATGGTGGTAACCTTGTCAGACATTACAAACAGCCTGTGATGCTGGTAAGATAGAGCTAACCAGTTGTCTTGAGTAAAGAGTATGAGGTTCACAATATAAACAAATAAATAAACCATATATTTAAATTGCATTACTGTGTGTGTGTGTGTGTGTGTGTGTGTAGTGAAAAGAAATTAGACTGAATCGTAAAGTGCTTTGTGTGACCAAAGGATCTAAAGAATATAATACTATTCAAATAACATTACTTACTAACTACTCACCTCCAGACGCATATTCTCAGATAAGCTCTAAGTCCACTCTTTCATCAGAATGGGAAATGGAAAACCTGATACTTTCACTTGCTTCATGTTGGAACGCAGAGAAAATAGCCATCACGATTCAAGGTCTTTTCAAAACATCCCGAGTGACTGTTTTAGGCAAACGGCGACATGTGTGACCAAACATAACACTCATAAAACATGCTTATCCAAACAAGGAAGCCTGAGAAAGGGCTATTACCGGCCACGAGGGAGAAGAGAAACCGAAACGTATTTAGCCACGTAAATAAGAGTAAAGCTCATTGTCACCTCGAGAATTTTTTTTTTTTAGACTCCTCTTTCTCACTGGACTTCTTCAAATCACGGCTCACAACCCACCTTATTAAATTGGCTTATGCATTGTAACGTTCTAAATTAGTTCTATTCTTTTGCGTGATGTTTTTTAAATCTATTGTAAGGTGCCCATGGGTGTCTTAGAAAATATTGATGAAGGATCTCTAATCTTATTAACCCCTTTGTTGGTTTGTTCTTGCATAACCAGCCATGTTTGTCTTGAGATCAATTGCGTCTATTCCTGATTTGCAATATAACTAGCTGTCAATCGCAGCCTGACCACACAATCGGAAACATGAGTATTCTTAACTGACTTGGGAAATGAAAACGGGTGAGAATGATGGTTGTTCATTGACATTGCCCATTGGTTGAAGATCGTCAAATGTCAACTGTAAAAAAAAAACTATATATGAGGACAATACTTACCTGGCTACCTCAATCCCCGCTATGTCTCCTTTTCTAAATCTCCTGGTGATTATCCTGCTCATGTCAACATCTCAATCCACCCGTGAATCCTGTTTTCTATCTGTGATCTCTTATCTTTCAAACACAAGTGAACTCAAAGCAATTGTTGATGTTCGTAGTAGCATTATTAGCAGCTTAGATCTTTCAGCCCCCAAGTAAGATGTGTTCTCAATCTGTAGACCGTTCCTTTTGTTATTGTGGCTTATCACTGGTTTTCTGCTTCCCTCCACCGTCACAACTGAAATAGATAAATGATTAGACATTTGGAAAAAGGCTCCAGGCCAAATTTCTGCCAAAAGGATTTTCTTCAAGCTGTCAATTGCACTATTCGCTAGTTTGCAGGAAATCATTGCTAGGAACCCTATTGTCCAAAGCATTAAATCAATGCGTGTTTGAGCGTGTGTGTATGTGTGTGTATGTGTGTGTGTGTGCTTTTTATTGTGTGAAAAGAACAATGTTTGGTAGTATATTCTCCTTAAAAACACTATTGTATGGTCTTCAGCCACAGGAAGTCACTCAGAATTATTGCCTTGAATCACGGGAATAATTGGTCTCCTCCGGTCTCTCTTTGATGTAAATAACGTAAGCAATTTCCCAAGCATTTTGCATTGATCTCCCACAGCAGCATCCAGGCCCAGAAGAGGCAGCGGCGGTGAACAGTTTTAGAAAAATTGAAAGTCTTAAAGTCGGAGACGTGAAGCGTACATTTCATTCAAGGTTTGTCAGGTGGAAGTGGAATAACTTAAAAAATGCAACACTATTGGGATCGGCCTCGACAGTCAGCGCATCGCCCGAGGAAATTTCAATGTCTGACAGCAAACAGCCAATCAAATCAAGTCTAGATACACAAACGCCACGCAAACTGCAACAGCTGCATCATGTCAGCCTATTATGTTGTCAAGAGCCACTCCAAGAGCTTCATTGTGTATGAATGTTTAAATAGACAGGGAAAATGCATCGTAGCACTGGGTTTATTGTCCTTTTGAAAATAAATAATGCAGTAAATGTATATATTGCTTTTTTTGGGGCACTCAAAGACCACAAAGCACAAAAGTAACACATACGAGAACAGAGAAAATGGAAAAAAAAAGGATTGGAGAAGTGATTTAAAGTTTCTGAGAGTGAGTGACAGTGAGTTCCAGGATGTGGCGGTGGCTGCAGTGAAGAGGATCTGAAGGGAAAGGTTATGGATGATTCAATTCATTTCTGTGTCACCCTTATTTACAATTCAGTAAAATCACAGAGGACAAACAGTTATCTCTCTCCTTGGACCCTTCTGCATCTGCAAAATCACTTGTAGGGAATGAAGAGAAACTTATATTGGACTTGGTATCCAACAGGG
>JAPMNZ010872133.1:0-10493 GCA_029875035.1 Pomatoschistus microps
GGTGCGTGGTTTTGTTGCTCCTGTTATAACCTGCTTAACCTACTTTCCTCTCACTGTCTTTCATCTGCGCACAAAGAGGGAAAGTGCTGGTTAAATATAGCCAAGGTAACAATGACTATAAGCTTCCGGAAAACACTCAATGTGTTGTTATTGTTTAGTGCAGCAAGATGGCGATTGGCTGCAATTAATAAATCACAAAGACAGCAGCTATTCAAGTAATTAACTTGATTAATTAAACAAAAGTCATATCAACCATTTTACAACAACTATAGGAAACATGCAGTTTATCCACACACAATACTATAGAAATTACTTTATGCACAAGTGTTACTATGTGTAGAACTGTGACAATAACAAATGTTGACGAAGATGTATTGATCCATTGATTGTATTGTTTTACAATAAACAACAATATTGGAACCACTTTGTGCCACAGCAGGACAAAACCTGTGAATTATTCGTCTCCATCATCGAGTGATAAGCTGAAAGAAAAATACAACATAAATAAGTCTTTAAGGATCACCTTATTTCGCCTGTTCCTTCTCGAATTATGATACCCAAATGGAAATGCTTATTGTGTGGACATCTTGGGTCGGATGTTGTGTTATGAGGCCTCATTTGAAAGGTAACACAAGTGAATACTAATACAGATGCTGTTAAATTAAATATATTTGAATCTACCTGAATATCTAAATGAAAATAAATAAATGAATCCTACGTTTATAGGGAGGGTGATCCAATATTTAGTCATAAAAGTGTCTTACTTTGCCCAAATTCCAATCACCACACACACGGTGATGACAGAAGCGAGATGCAGAATCCTGGTGTATTGAAACCCCTAATCATCAGTTACTCACTCTTACATTCATACCTTTTGTGTTTTTAGTGGTAGGGGAAACCAGAGGAAAGTCTATTGGAATCGAGCCCAAACCTTCTTGCTGTGACCCCTCCTTGCCTCATTGCCACCTAAAATGATCTCAAGATTGGTCCATCCAGTCATAGCTACCATAAATCGATATATAGTAATAACTGTGACAGGCTAACTATGGACCTGCACATATGAATTTAGCCTGAAAAGCAAGATGACAAATTGATTTGCTATATTAACTCCTGCCACACAACCCAGGAGTATGAACACTCCTGGGTTGTGTGTTCATAACTTCCACTGCATCAATCATGATTTCAGTCATGAAACCCAGCCTCACGAGAAACACCAGCGTCTCATGTTCAGGCCATTAACCCAACCGGTAGAGAACATGTTGGGGAAGCGCTTGAACCTTTATTGTGATGAATATGGCTAAAATAATGGCATTTTAAGATCTTAATTGTCCAATTATGTAGACAGCTGTTATGCTGCGCTGCAATGCCAGTTCAATTGCAGTTTCCTAGCAACCACTGAGGTACAATGAACGCCATGCTTTCCTGTTAAGTGGCATAATTTACCCATAGATGTGAACTCCACATCTGAACACGGATTTAATTCTATACGTTACAAACCTTTTTACTGAAACTAGATTTTTCTTCCCATTGTTTAATTGTTGTCGACATTTGCGTTTACCACTATTTATATATTAATCTAGAATCAAATTAAGAAGACATTTGTTTCATTATAATTCAATTGGGAACTTCTTGCATCGCTGAATTGGAGTCTATACTATTGAGCTTTGAGGAAGGCATGCTTGCACTTAGCTTAGTTAGAAACACTAATATGATATATGAAGTACATGGTTTAGCCCACATCTTATTTACAGAATGCCGTCAGACAATCTAGCTATGTTTAGTTTGTACTACTGATGTCACTGCAAACACAATCATCGCGCTTGATTAATTTTCACCTAAAAAGCTCCGTCCTGAGCTAATGATTGTACATGCATTCTTTTCAATTAATTCATTATCAGGGGAGAGAGTCGAACATGGGGAGGAGGAGGTGGCGGGGATGGGGGAGGGGTGAGGAGGTGCGGTCTCAGGGCAATACGCCGTTAGTCTGCCCCTGATGTAATTGGGATGGCAGCAAGAGTAAAGCCGGCTGATTTAGGGACAGCCTCTAGGCCTGATTTAATGCCCTCTACCAAAACTCAGAATCCATCTTTTGAATTCTTCTCCCGCTCCTCGCACCATCACCCTCCCCCACACAATCTTGCAGTCTATTCAGCCCACCAGCCGCTGCCATGTACATCTCCATCTGTAGTCTATTAACAGAACAGTAACCACGCTTTTTATATTTAAAGACGCACACACGCTCCCAGGAGAGGGTCTCGTTCTCGACAATGCTTCCGCACCTCAGCAAAATCAACGGCCTTTTTATGCTGTATACCATGAGTAGATTTTATAACGATGAGACAGGAAATGGGGGAGTTTTCTGAAGGTCTGTTGGTTGCACAGTAATGGAAACATGGAAGTATCATAGGAAAGCAGAACATGTGGAAATGAATGAAGTTCGCTCCAAAATATACTGCTTTATCTCCCCTCTTTCAAAGAATGTATAAAAAGGTCATAATATCTGATGTTGCTGTGGTAAAATAGCATTCTAATGGGAATAATTTAGCATTTTAGTGTTAATATACTATCTTTGTTTGGTATATGTTTTTGTTTGTTTTTGGGCATGATACCACTAACGGTTCCTTTAAGCAGTACTTTTTCAGTGCCTTCTCCTGATTAATCAACATCCACAAACCTACCCAAAAAGTTATCGATTCGCCAACACAGATCAGAAAATTAACCAGTTCTCTGATTTATCATTTATAATCTCATTCATAAATCTGTAGCTTTCAACATGAGTGCAAAATGCCACTTGAAAACTACTTTCAGTGCCAGAATTTTGGCTCCAACATGATCTTGGTTCTAGTAGAAGCTTTGTCTGTGCTCGTCGTCACCCAAAGAGTGAAGTTATTTACATAAGAAACTGTATTACTTTCATGGAATCTACTTCACTGGAACCAACTCAATGACCAACCAGGTGATATATGGTGTTGCAAGTTAAACTCATGTAGACTAATAGTACCACAAAGACACTGTCCACATTCATGTTGCATTTGTTTTAGGACTGCAACCAGTGAATTGATTCATCTAAACTAGTTGATTTATCAAAATACTAAACCATATTAAGATTGACATTTTTAAATATGAGTAGTAGTAGTAGTTGTTTTGATTGTTATTTTTATATTTATACATATAAGCACAGACGGTTTTTCCTATTTGATTTTTAATGATTTTACTGTTTTACTATGGATTTGTTTTAATGAGTAATTAATTGTGCTGCATTTTGGAAATTTGTTTATGAAACGTGCTATATAAATAAAGTGGATTGGATTGAAATGTTTTGTACCGTAAACAGAGCTGAATGCACTAAAGAATGTGCTTCTGTGTGTATAAGCAAACAACCAATTTCATTCGATCTTAAGTCGCATCACTTTAGCTTTGTTTTGGTCAAATGTATAAAAAAATCCCATTGTAGGCCAATGCGATCCAAACAACTAATCGATTATTGAAAAAGAATAATGGCCAAACTATTAACTATCAACAAAACTGTTTCCCAATCTGTGTCCTCTGTACGGAGCATATACAAGCCATGAGCTAGCATCCTTGGTCTATTTCTCTTCAGCCACTTTGTTTGTGTAATTAATCAAGTTTGTAATCATAAAATATTGTTCTGCTAAAGTACAAAAAAGTGTGTACGTAGTAAAAAATACAATTGGCCTTCTGTTTAGGCTGCATGCTTGTTCTCCAGCACTACCAGAGCAAAACACTTTCTACTTTTTCATGATACTTTTTCAGATCGGACAAGGATTCGTTAGTCAATCCTGTATATGTGCCACCTACAGTAAACCTATGGAATATACACAATTGAAATGTCTTAGTTCATGTGCTGAAAGCTGCTTGTTCAAGACTAAACAAATGTCTCCAGAGAGAAAGCGGGGAAAGGGCAAACAGAACAGGTGTATGTGGGCCGCGGTGGCTGGTTTTGGGGGGGCTGTGCTTTTGCTGCTGCTCAGTCCACTGACAGATGGACGGCCAGAGCAATCCTATTACCCTCCATGTGTTGAGCTTCTCCTAATGCCAGCGCGGGTTGAACGGCTAATGCGGCACAATGTTTAAAGGCTGGTCCCAGTGCCTTTGAACGATTATTATTATCCTTATTTGTTTGATAACAGAGGAGATTTAACCAATGAACAGACAGGGAAATTAGAGTGGTTAGTAGCTGGTGCCAACAGAGTGATGACTCCCAATGTGTTCAAGTGCAATTCTTTGGGATTGGGCTTGTCTCTTGTTTTAAGCTTTGCAATGTGTTTGTATATATATTTTCAAAATTCTTTATGAACACTAGTTTGATTAAGTCATTGATAATGCAATTTGTGATTATAAACATTTGTTAATTTTTTGTTGCCTTGTATACAATTGTGTTATGGCCCTAGTGTGTTTTGTGTGTGTGTGCGTGGGCATCCAAAACACAGTCTCTGGACCATGTTTGTCACCTCTGCAGCTCATGTTAGGAATCTTGTTTTGCTTTTTGCCAAAACCAATATCTGATGCTTCTAAGTAATGTGTGTAACCTTCGTAAACAAATTTTGAACGCTGTATACTCAGTTTTATGGCACAGTAATCTCTCAAACGTCAAACATGCATAAATCACTAATAGTAATGAATTTATGATGAGGGAAACAAGTATATTATGTCCACCTGCAACATACAGGATAGAAACACTCTCCTTACGTCAAAACATGTCTGCATCATATATGTTACTTGTTATGCAGACAGCATCCTCTCCTCTATTAGCCCTACATCAGAATCTCCAGGTCAACCAATTACCGCACATCAAGAAAACCAATTGAGCATGACTAAAATATCATTGCTATGTGATTGTGTCCCTGTGTTTGGCTGCGCGATCGCAATTTAACCCACTTTGTCCATATGATCGAGGAGAATTGAGGACACGCTCTACAATTCTGCTCACTACCCCCAAGAGCCTTCCTATACAAGTCTGCTTCACAGCTGGTTTAAAGACATGCTGTCACTCGCCTTCACCCAATGGACACCCAGATCATGTGTAATGAGTGGCAGAGGAGAACAAGCGGGTCTGGGGAAAGGAAAGCAACGAAGCCCAGGGCGAAGAAACCGAAGAAACCTCTGGACTAAACGCTCCAAGGATATTTGCATTAACTCAGGATTTCACAGCTGCAGGTGTAACAGTTGGACTTGCACAGGGTCATGATACAGACTGGCACAGTCGACAGTTGACAACATACACCTGACAAACAGCAACATGTGGAGAAGATGTGCAAAAAGAAGGGAGGCAATCTGAATGTAAACACAAACAAAACCAATAGTCAGCTCAACTTTTCCATATGTAGTATTGTTCTGTAGGTGAAAAACTACCACTTGTTTGCTTTTCAACTCCTCTAAGAGCATTTTCCTTTGCCTCCTTGTTTGAAACCTTGATTGGACATGTTGTTTAGCATGGCGGTTCTTTTGGTTCCCCCATATGCTGTTTCCTGTAAGATCCGATTTGTGAGCATTGCTAACACTGTTCTCCATTCGCCTTGATTTGTTGAATATCCTTAAATATTAGAGCTCATTTGCCTTTATTGAAAGATGATGTCACTGGTATTGGGTCATTCAGACAACATGAGTTCCTATCGTTATGAATGTGCAAAGGAACTCAAGCATGTTGAAATGTGTTAGTAATGTTCTACTGTGGTGCATTTGGGATAGATGAGATTTAGTGATTTTATGCTTTGCCTCTGTGCTCTTTGAGTTGCATTTAATTATTGCATCATTAGACAGTTCAATACATGCGCGACTTTAACTGCCAGAATTGACCTTCACTTGTCATGTTAGTTTATATTACAACAAGGTAAAGAACCACTTTCTATTTATCTATCCAAACACAGTTATCTATTCAGTTTTGTCAATGATTACTTGGGTGTTGGGTAAAAAAACACTTGCATTTCCATACAGTGTATTGTTTTCCAATGTGGCTGAAGTGTCTTGCTTAAGGACAGAACAGCAACCCCATTGTGGTGCTACAGTATTGTGATTACTAATATGTGTCCCTATATGTATTTTTCTTTTCACATAATGGGATTTTGTAAGGATTAAATAAATTGTAATGTCAAGATTATACATCTATCTCAAATATCTTCACTTAACCATTTGCAAAGCTTTGTTTTGGTATTTCAATATCTTTCTGTCCCGCTGCTCATCTGTAACTCAGCCTTTTCGTCTGAATGCTGATTCCTTTGTTTAAATATTGATAGAGATGGGGAACACCACTGTCCACTCAGTCAGAACCGAGAGGTCAAGGATGGCAGCGTTTCTCTGTGAATTTCATTAGTGGAGCACAAGAGTGTAAATATAAAACTATGTGAATTGGTGAATCCTCAACGATGCTCCAGCAGCTTTCATTACACCCCTGCCTGGATAATGCGCTGTAATGTATTCTAGTGGAGGCTCAAAGGTGATGGGCTGTAAAATAGCATGTGTAGGAAGGTCCTGCTTTTTCGACGAGGCATAGCCAGCCTCCTGCGCAGCTAGACCCCCATTAGTCCAGCGCAGGATTGGATGTGCAAATGTCCTGTGGATTAGAGAGCTAATGCATTTAGGAGAGGGGGGTCCACAATCTCTTTATTCGCTGTGGTGCTGAGTTGAGGCTTGCTGCAGCGGCGAGTGGGGGGATACCCTGGTTTCCCTTTGTGGATGCGGGGAGATTTGGGTTAAAGGGGTTAGATAAGGGCATGGGCGCAGTAAGCAAGCACAGTCACACTGATTTTCACATCAAAAAATATATGCTTTGACGGAGAGCCGATTTTATTGTCTAAGGCAGAGATCACAATAAAAAGATTGGGTTATCTCTTGCTGCAAAGACAAGGACAGTCAGGCCATGTGAAATGATTTAAATGGCGAGATTTTTCATCTCGTATTGATGACTATTTACAAATTGTAACACCCAATTGTTCAACTGCGGTACCTAACATTTTTGTGTTTATAGATTGTAACCTTTATATGTTATGTTTATAAGATTCTTTTAAGAAATAACATTTAGCATCACCAAATCAGACCACAACAGGCTGTATCCATCTAATTAGAAAACATGCAAAAAAGAGGCAAAAAAATACATGCATGTGGAAACTACTGATAGAACCAAGAGATTTTTTGTTTTACATGATTTTTGTGGTTTGAAAGTTAGATGCCCCAGCTTTAAGTGTCACCAGAGTTTGGATGTCTCAATAAATTGGAACTCAACTGTTTTGTGCAGATATGTGGATTAGATTTGGCCTATATATGTTATTAGTTTGATATTATTATGTTACCGGGTCAGCGGAACAGTCAGTAACTTGCCGACCTGTGCATTAGACCAGACTAATCCAAAGTCTGTCCCAGTGAATATGCTGCATGTGCTGTTGTTAAACTCCACAAGGAAATGAATACTTTCCTGAAAGCGCTGCAGACTGAGACCTACTAATCTAATTAGTCAGCGTCGCCATTTTACATTTTCCACTCACTCCATAATCTATTTGCCTAAATCTCTCCCTCATCATCTAATCCTACGTTTGTATTCACAAATATCGCCTCTAAACCTGCCGCCTATACGTGCAGTTATTGTAGAAACCTCTATAATGAGAATATGTGAATAGTTCAGTATGAATGTGATTATGTGGAATGACATAGATTTTCTGCAAAAGCTACGGCGGGGGAAGCTAACTTGCAAACCACAAAACATTGAACCATGCTATAAAATCAAGTTCGGTTCTGATTCAAATTATTTCATATAGTCTTGTTCAGTTAAAATGTGTGTTGTGTTTGGTCAGTCTTCACCCATGTTCTTCACATGTAGATTTTGGCCTCAATCACAGCTTCAGGACCACCTTCACCTCCTGCAGCCCAAAGTATCAAATAGTGACTTCCAGAGCTCTTTCTTCCAAGAATTCAAAAGAAAACATGATTTCTAATGAGATGAAGAAGCATGTTGTAGTCTGATTTAGTTCACAACAGTACATATGGAACATTCTAATAATAGACTTGGTAAATACAACGCAATTTGCACGTGTGGATGGAACAAGGTGTGGGCTGAATGACCAACAAGCTGCTACTATGGGAGCAGAGGGCAGCTGTCAGCTTTACACGCACGGCGCAGGTTGGTGGTCAGGATTTGGAGTGCACAGATCTTGAACTGGGTCTCGCTCCACAGGCTGCCGCTTTGGATCGAGCGGGTGGTTTTCACACTGGCAGCCTGCAGGCGGGATGGGAGGGGCCCGGCTCCATCAGCAGCAGAGGCAAAGGCAGAGGCAGCAGCAGCAGCATCAGAAGTGCTGTGGTGAACTACAAGTGCTGCTCTGCGCTAACCGCCCGTGAGTCAGCTACGTGAATGAATGAGAGGAGACAAGAGAGGAGATACAGAGGAAACCCTTGTTGGATCAAAATTGACAAGACACGAGGATTACACTAAACGCGACAACGCCGGGCTGGGTGACAGGAGAATCGTGAAGTGTTTGGAGCGCGCTTGTTGACGCATTATCCACGGGGAGGGGACAAATCGAGCTGCCTAAACTCCAATCCTCCAGAAGACATTTATAGAGTACGCAGAATCTTCACCATTTTTCCTACACATCTAACTGGAATCTATACCATCGTTTCGCGTTTGAGGCTGGACTTAATCTAATCTTACCAAGAATCGCTCTTGTCACCGTGCGCCTTTCTACCACGACACGCACGTACGCAAGGTATCATTTCTGATCATTGCGCGGAGGTCTTGAGCCATGACAGCCCCCCAGCGGGCCCCACAGCCCACCTGCTGACGGTACCGGGCCGAGGGATGATGGGAACACCTCTGACACTAGATTCACCATTCGGAACCAGACGATTTCTCAATGGACGAAGACAGTGACACGCGGAAAATCAACAGCAGCTTCCTTCGCGACCACAACTATGCAACCGAAGGTATATATGAACACATGTGTGGTCAAATAGTTTATAAATAATGTGTTGTTATAACTATTATACATTCTTTGGGATTTTGGTTCGTTTTTTCACTCAAACTTATCTTGATTCACCCGTGCGTAATACTGCATCCATTTGTGTTAATGCGTGTCTCAGGAGATGGTGAGGTGGCTTTCCCGTGCATCCTATCTATTTTAAGGACCCCTCGTTAGGCTTTTGTACGCGTGGCAATATTGTAACTCCGTCTCTAGTCTCTGGGTACTTGACAATTGATGAATGAATATTTGACACACATTATTCACTTGTTGAAAAGAAGGCAAGGGCGGTAGAGGTGGCCTAATTCTATGGCAGCTGACTGAAAAATTGTCCGCGTTTCCCTTGATTTATATAACACAAGAGATTTAGCATTTGGATTGGACTGAACCACGTGAAAACCCCTGATTCCAGACAGTGCCTTGGTCCTTATTTACCTCACAAACGAGACTACTGATGAGCATCCCATTAAACGTGTCTTGGTCAATTCATGGATATCAATATGAGCCAACCAATCAGATTCACCTGTCCGCCCGGAGCCTTTCGCATCATTGATCATCTCTCATTACCGGCTCAGTGTTGGACATGCAGAACAACTAGTGCCCTCACATCAATAAGCCAATTCCATCATAGCTGCAGTGGTAATAATAGCCAGACAAAGCTAAGCCTAACGTTATGTATAATGCATTGCTCAAATGAATACAGTGGTGCTGCATAAAATATAGGTCTTGGTATGAATAATTGATTTATTGTTAACTATTGATGCAATTGAAAACAATACACAGTTGAAAAAACGTAGCAAAAACAATATTTCTAGAACCAATAATAGATGGATGTACATTTTCTTACCTAGACATGGGAAAGCAAAAATATGATCACTTATGTAAAGCATTTAAAATACTGTATGACGGTAGAGGGTAGAGAATATTGAAATCTATAACACTTTCACAATCTTGAATTCTCTTGAAAGTTAGAAGACAATCAAATGTATGCAGAGACATGGCAGCATTATAATGATGACAGTAAGATCAATCACATTCACTACATCAGGGGGTACAGTGACGAAAGGGCGGGTCACACATGCCACCACTTTTTACAAAAACCTACTAAAATCCATCCCTTGAGAAAGAGCACTGTCTACATCCTATTGCTTCACTTCCCCAACAGCTTCTTAATTATAAAAACAGCAAAGCATCATCATTTTTCTTGCGCTTGTGCATTTACAGATGATTCTCTGTCACGCCTAAACCCACAGTCAGTGCTTCTGAAGTGGAGCGGGGGGTCGGAGCGTGCTATGATAGATATCTTTGTTTGATGTGTGCAAAAAGCAGGAGGGGGATTTTCTCATCTTCTCTGCTATTTGAGGTGTCTTCCATGCAGTGCCTCTCGTTTTGCATGTATACACTTGGCTTTGTCTTGTTTTGCGAGTGTTAGACGTCTATGGTTGTAAAAATGGTGTCTCGCCACTCGTCCATCTGGCTGTTCAAATACTTTATTGCTTTCATTCATAGCCGCGTCACAACTCG
>JAPMNZ010872162.1:0-12512 GCA_029875035.1 Pomatoschistus microps
CTAGATGTTGTGGTATGGCCTAAGTTGACATCACAACATGCAATACAATATTGCACGATGATCAGTGACAGTCCGATTTCTGTGTGGTCTGAACCCGAGCTGTGCTCACATTTTCAGCATCCGTCTATGTTTCCCTGAACATGCCATTGGTTCTGTTCACTCTTTTTTCATTGGCAGAGTTTACTGGCGCAGACAGGGGCCGAATAGTGTCCAGTTTGGGTACCACAAGATTTATTCTCCTCTGTTTGAAGATCAGGATGTCTTGTTGGCTTCAACAAACCAACATGCACTAGGATGGTGTGCACCCCAAAGACTACATGTAGTTCTCACCTCCAGGTGGTGAAGAGGTCCTTCTTCAAGTATGTCTGGGTCTGGTCCACGAGTGAGAGAAGGATGCAGCGTGATAATGAAATATGGATCAGTGTGTGTAGTGTCTGCAGTGATTTGATCACTGTATTGGAGCTGAAAAGAAAATCTAGGGTTCACACCATCGCCTAAAGTGAGCTTTGGGTAATGGCCCAAAGAAAGGACAAGATTGCAGGTACAAGTGGTTGAAATAACCCAAAGAGACTGGATTAGAGACTAGATGAGAAGCTTTGTCACAAGAGGAGCTTGGAGTACAGCCACTGATCCTCCGCATTGAAAGCACCCAACATAGAGAAAATGTGAGAGTCGACCCAATGTAATGATTCAGGTTTTTAAAGAGTAAAAACGTTGGTAATGGACATTATTAAATCATACTAAGATACACAAAATGACAACAATTGAAGAGTGGTGTCCAAAATCAAGCCAGCTGTTGTGAAGACTCGAAAGCCTTTGTATATGTTAAGAGACGAACATGAAGAGAGGTTTTGTGAGTGCGCTCTCACTGCACCACAGCAGGATGTGATGCATGCATGAGCAGCTCCGCCGTCAGGGGGCGTGTTTACAAGGCTTTCTGCACATTTCTTATATAATACTGTGAATGCCTCACTGGGGTCTTCCCATTTCATCTTTGGCCACTTCAGCATTCATGCTCTTCTCTGCAGACATGTTTTCTGTTCCGTCGCCAGCATCAGGAAATTAGTTTGAGCTGTAATTATGTTCATAGTGTTTTTTTACGTAAATCAAAATGAACACATTTGGTGCAAAGGGAAAAGCAGAGGCTTTCTTACAGCAGATGCACATATTAGTGCTCATTGCTCAGTCAGTCATTTCAAATGTAGGAAATCCATTAAACACGCATCATTGATTTTGAAGCTGCACACGCATTGTGTGAGCTACCGTATATTGTATAAATGAAATAACAGTTCTTTGGCTTGTTTTTGTTTGTTAATGCACAACATTTGGGGTTTGATATATTCAGGGATTTATGCATAAAGCGGAACTTTTCATAAAATGTATTTGCTTTATACATTCATTTGCAAATTAAGGTGGAAAATAAGTATTTGTTGACTTACAAACAAGCCAATCTTTTAGCTCTCACAGACCTGTAACTCCTTCTTTAAGAGGCTCCTCTGTCCTCCACTCGTTACCTGTATTAACAATGACAATGTCAGTATGAAAGACATCTGTCCACAACCTCAAACAGTCACACTTCAAACTCCACTATGGCCAAGACCAAAGAGCTGTCAAAGGACACTAGAAACAAAATTGTAGACCTGCACCAGGCTGGGAAGACTGAATCTGCAATAGGTAAGCAGCTTGGTGTGAAGAAATCAACTGTGGGAGCTCGTCCAAAGTAATAAAGGCTTCCATTAGTAACACACAACGCCACCAGGGGCTCAAATACTAAATCATTTTTTGCCCCACTGTACGTGTATACTTTATATACATACATGGGTATATAATATAGCCTGATGAAAGCTCAATAATAATGTATACAATACAATTATTATAGTCTATAATAACATAGCCCCTGTGACCACAATATAGTTTGACATCTGTTCTCAAATCTGACTGGATTTTAAATGTAAAGTATGCTACATCCTTTAGAAAGCAGGTTCAAATGCTCAGGAATAGAATACTGTAATTGCACCATAATTTTGAAATCAGACGAAGTGTGTAGTTTTTCATCCTGTTCAGAATAAATTGGCCACCGCTTTGCATTTGGTATAATTCCCTCTAACAGTTATGGCCTTGTGTGTACATGGCTTTGACGTTGTAATGCAGAGTTCACAAATTGTCCCTTCTTGAAAATACTACATATGATTTTGAGCCTCTCCAATCTATGTTGAAATCCCTCATAACAGCTGTGTTTGCAGCATCCTTTGATTACATGAATAAAACAATAGACATTGTTGCAGTTCTGCTCTCTGCACAGTTCCATACAAAGAGGTCAGTACATGTGCTCTGCTGTATTCAGCACAGCCTCCACTGCTACGGTAATTGGTGTCAACCATTATTACTAAATTTTGCAAAAGCTGTTGCTTCATGATTTGATGAAACTTCTTAATGTGTTTTTTTCTCTTCTGACTCTGGCTCGTCTTGTGTTGTTTGGATGGATGCAGAACTGGGCTGCTCCCTTCACCAGAGGGAGAGGACGTCCCTGGGGAGCATTGGCGACAGACGTGATTATTACCCATCTGTTCAACTTTCTCCATAAATTAACAAAAAGGACAGAAAAAAACAGGTCACAATCAGAGCCAAGATAAGTTTATCTAAATCATGTTGCGCATTGAGTGAAATGTGTTCAGACTGGCTCTGGTTTAAGCTCTAAAGTGTCGCTGCTCGATGCAGGGCGGGTGTTCTGTCGAGATGGTCTGCCGTCAAACGTAATGCTGCTGGCTGCGTCCTGTGGCAAACTCGACAGCCACTAGCTTACAGCCGGTCTGTCGGTTGATAACATGGATAAAATATGTTGCTATGGGGTATCTATTGATGCATTATAAAGTATTCATGCCGAATAACAGGATTGTACACACTATAATCATTCGATGAGTTCGTTTTTTCAACATTTCGGGTGAGGTGGTGAAATATCGTTTGAGACTTTTCTCCAAAAAGTGCATGTTGCAAATAATTATTGATGAATGTTGTTTATTTATTTAGGCTTTGCATTTTTTCACATGTACAGGAACACCATCACATGTTTATTATACATAGTGTTGCTATGTATAATCCTGGTAAAAAAACACAGTGTTACACAAACATATCTTGGAATAGTTGGGGAGTTTTCTGGCTTGTCTATTGCTAGTAATTTAGCTTACATGTTTGAGAAAAAACTGAAAAATGATCAGCAAGACAATTCCAAAAAACACACACACATATGTCGAGGTCTAGAGCATCACAGTGTATAGATTTGTGAACCGATAAGAGCATTGTCTATCTGTTTGCTATTTCCCATTTGGCATTGATGCATTTAAAGAGATTTTAAGAGGAGAATAGTGGATTCTTCTCATTTCCTGCAAGAACATCAAAACGTCTGAACAGGCTAATATCAATATCAGTGGAGTGATAAGGATAATGAGCTTTTGGAAGTCAAAGACATCACATTCTTCTCCATGTTACAGATGTTTGAGTCGCACTATCTGACCTGGCTTTCCTCACTTCACTTCTCTCAGTCTTTGCGCACTAAGCACATCAGGCTGATTAAAAGGCTTTTCCTGGGGGCTAAGCTCGTTTTATGCCTGGGTCCAGTCTTATCTCAATATAAGCACAGCCCATGTGGTTTAGGGGCCAAAGCGATAGGCAGCCTCTGCATGCCAAAGCGCTCTATAGTTCAGACAGCAGCTCATCACCTTCAGTTCCCTCGGTACAAACCGAGCAGTGCTGAAGATAAACTGGAGAAGTAACTACATCAGTTAAAATGCAACTCAGCAGACCATGCCAATATACTACAATGCTGTGGATAAGAATTTTCAGATTCATTTCAAAGTTCTACCACCAGCGAACACTTAGGTTAGTGATACTTTGTGAAAAGATTCACATATTCTAAATCAAACAACAAATGTATTCACCTTTTTTCAATCAATAATGTTTCAATTATTTACAAAGCGCTTTTCATACAAGAAATGCAACACAAAGTGCTATACAGTTTGGTTGAAAACAATCCCACATCTCCACAATCCCACATCTCCATTCCACATGACTACCCAACAGACCCACCCAAACCCACATTTCTTATTCGGTACATACACACACAAACACATACCCACACGCACACATACGTACCCCAAATCACATCAAATGAGTCAAATAGATGCAACCAATACAAAATATCAGGCTTGGTGTCGGAGTAACTAAAGTAGCTGAAGAAGCGTCATGCAAGGAGCCGTCTGCACCAGGAGCAGAGAGTTGCCTGCAGCCACAGGGTACGACACCAGGTCCAGAAGCCAGACCCTGACAGCACCCAGAGGAGAGAGGAGGCTATTGTTGTTCATTTTGTTTTGTTTTTTTTAAATCCACAATGAGTTATATTGTATTTAACCTAGTGATGGGTTGTGGAGCCATTTGAAGCATGTTTGCTAGTACTTCAAAGTGACTACTATGTTTGTTCAGTAAAACTGAAATCTGGTGGCTAAATTAAGTCATTGCAGTCACTTAACAACTAGACTGTATTGCGTTGAGAAATGTTTTGTTTTTGTTAAAAAAAAACAAAGCAATGATAGTTAAACAACGCTTTTTGAAAATAAACTATATCAAGACTGAACATCTTCCATAAGTGGCGTGTGTCTGTATTACATAAATATTAATACATACACATGCTCCGGAACGCCGCTTCAAAGCATTGTGCTTCAAGAAGAGCGACACAAGCTACAGCTCCGGTTTTATTTGCCCAACACTAATCAAACCTGTCAATTTTGCATTTGATTTAAATGCATAATTCAGCATTTTCTCTAGGTCTTTTCTTTGCCTATGAAACCGTAACCCTTTTTGCTTCTACCTCTGAGTGTTGCTCATTCTGACCATCTCTTATTCCATTTTACATGTACAAACAATGTTGTACTGACGAAACTATTGTACTTTATAAAAGTTGAAAGGCCAATGTAAACATCCTCGATATTATTATTTTTTTGAGTGAAAAAATCTTTGATTGGGTAACTTCACTGTTTTCTTTCTCAGGATCAAGTTGAAGGTCCAAAACTTCATCATCAGTCCATGTTCTTTTGCAATATCCATTGCTGGGTCACAGGGGCAGCAGTCCTGGCAGAGACTCCCAGACTTCCCTCTCAAAACACTCCTCCAGCTCATCCGAGAGAATTTCAAAGTGTTCCCAGGCCAGCGGAGAGACATCCAGTCCCTCCAACGTGTCCTTGGTCTTCAACATGGGTCTCTCCCACAATAAGCACAGAATTTGTTCCATACTGGACACACATCTGACCGTCACAACTATTGATACTGTCTCTTGGAAGACTTTGAAGATGGCTAGGCTAAATGCTAAATTCTAGCTCACTCACTAGGGCGCATTACATGTGGCACGGTAAACTCAGATCTAATCGTTTCAATCTGCAACAGGAGTTACAAAATGCAGTTTGTACTATGGTGTGGTACGACCAGGCTATAGACCCTCCAGCATCAGTAAGAAACAACTCTAAAAACTCAGTGGGAGAAAATGAGAAACCTCAGGGAGGCCCAAATTGAATTGAATACTATTTTTCCTATTGGATGTGATGCAAAGACAATAACCCCAATATCTTTTATTAGAATCAACATGATGCCTGTATACCACATGTGCTGCCTCAGAATTAAATCCTTTTGTTATCGTTCATTGTTGCAGTGTTCATTAATAAATGATTGCACCCAAATGTTAGTGTGACTTGAAGGGCGTGTTGCAGTGTCCTGGAGGGCCCGGCTAAAACACTGTCAGGTCAGCTCAACATCAAACGCAGCCCCAGTCCATCAGCAGCTGCTGTTTGGACACGTCTCCATGGCAACAGCATATATATATCTGCTGAATATTTTATGAACGCTTTAGTTCAGGGGGCTTGTGTTGTGGTCATTTGCATGCACATATTTCATTTATGTAAATATTAGTCAATAGATGCACACAGTTCATAGTCAACCACAAAATAACAACACAAAATCGTATTTAGGTGAAGCAATTAATACATACTTTTATACAACTCAAACTTAACTTCTTGTCTGTTATATGCCACGCCCAGACTTGGCAAATGGAGGCTGTTTACATCAGAAATGGCTAATAGCTAAATGAAATCTCGGCACAAAAATGGAAACCTCACTATTGGTGCAAAGCCATCTACTTATTCATATTATGGAGATGCTCCTCAGTACTTTCCTCCAGTGACCTAATGCCAAGTTATTGCACTTACAGACAACTCACTGCATGGAATATTACAGTTCTGAGACACAGTGTATAGATGTGGTTACGACGTGAAGAACAAGCTGTGTCTTCTTCCCCAGAGAAGCTGTAGGTTTCCTCCAGAGACTCTGCTTCCTACCCTCTTGGCCTGAAAAGAACCATGTTTACGTCACCTGTAAATAATGATATACTACGGGTAACACAGGATTTCTGAAGGGTAGCCAGTGTTTTGTTTGTGTGCTAGCTGCCCGTCTCCTCCTGGCCAAGGTTAGACGTACTCAAGAAACCTGCCAATATTTGTTGTGTCCATTATAAGTCTTGTATTATGTATAATCATAAGTGATGTAAAAAATCTATTCCAGAGACCCTTTAATAGTCTGTATATGTTGTATTATTGCAGTGGTAAGTCAAAGCCTGATCCTGTCAGACCTCATGCAGAAGCCGAGCAGGTCAAGGCCCGGTTAGTAATGCACATTAGCACTGATGGGAGACCTCTGGGAACACCAACCACAGTGAGAAAACCGTGGCTGTTATAGTGTCCTTTGGTAAAACGCTTCACCCACATTGCCACAGTATGAGTCAGATGGTGGTCATAGGGGCATGGCACACATTGTCGCAGTATCTATAGGGCACTTGAGCCCTATAGATAGCACTTGAGCTAGTATATATAGTACTTACCATCACAAAAAGTCTGGGATCAAAAAAATGCACATGTAACACTGCTAAACTTTTTTTTTACTTAATCCATGACCTCTTACCTTCATCTTTTATTATTACATCTGTCCACACCCGGTCTTATAACATCAAACAATATTGTGCTTCCACCCTGGACTCTCTGGCACGTATCTCATACACATCTTACACAAATTAGATATTTTGGAATGAATAAACATTTCACAGATGACGAGGTAGAAGGGCAGACAATAGACTCAATAATAACAAGAT
This sequence comes from Pomatoschistus microps, assembly GCA_029875035.1. Taxonomy (NCBI): domain Eukaryota; kingdom Metazoa; phylum Chordata; class Actinopteri; order Gobiiformes; family Gobiidae; genus Pomatoschistus; species Pomatoschistus microps. Next base: position 7,184 of record JAPMNZ010872162.1, read on the forward strand.
AGAGTTTCTATTCATAGATGTTTGAATGCAACGTTTCATTTTGAGCTCTGAATATACCATTTTATTTTCTTCCTCGTCCATAGCCTCACCTTGTCTGAGCTTTAACCTTGGTTATAATGTATAGGTCCTGGTAGAAGCTGTAAGAAAGAGGAGATTGTGAGGACAGGGCGGTCTGTGTGGGTGTGCCGTCATTATACCATTATACTGCTGTGCCTTGTACTAATTGGCCCCTTGGGAACAACCAACAGGCAGCATGGGGTCTCCAGAGTCCTGTAGTTATTTGGGAATGAAGGTAAAGTGCCCGGGTGTGGCAAAATCCTATATTTTCTCACCTCCAAACAAAGACATTCTCTTCCATTTTAGTAACAAATTGCTTTGATACCACAGAACTTATTTGAACAAGGCATGTTGCCAGTGGTGTTGACAGGAAGTGTGTGATTTATTTCTCTGCAAGTCTTTGAATTCGTATATATTGAGCACCTCTAGCTATATTTATTGCCTCGAAAATGAGTCGAGGAACAAATGATTAGATTTTGGATCTGATTCAGATCATCGTCTGGATCCAGAATAAAAACGAACAAGGCATTTCAGTGGACATATGTGCTCTACGAGTGCTTTTATAGTTTATTTTGTATTGTCACAATGCAGCAATGTTGTTCTGAGAGTGGGAGGAGAAGATGAAGCGCCATAGTGCAGCCTTTTGATAAACAGTATGCACATGTAGAAAATTAACTTCACATTAAGTATTCTGAATACCATTTTGCCAACATGCCCTGCTCTCTGGAAACAAAAGTTCTCAAGTATTATTTTTGGTCCTCTACTGACCGTCTTCATAAACAGACTTGTGGATCCACTACACACTCATGTGTTCGGATATGGATTTTATTTGTTTTTTTTTCTTTGCATTCCTGCATTGTGACAGTGCATTTTAGTTTAGTTATAGGAGCAGTATGTAAAAAAATCTGGCCACTCTCCCTGACTCAGGTTGCCAGATTTGCAGACGGATCCACCTAGAAACATAATAACTGAAGAGTTTTGTCAACAACAAATCTATAACCAACACCTTTTTCACAAAGGCCCCGATAGAATTCCTTGCTTTATTTCTTGTTTTAACGAGACCTTTTATAGTTCTGCGGCCACATGGAACTTTACCAGTGAGATTAGCTCAACGTGGTGAGTTCTGGCGCCCGGATCACAGACTTTCTGATGGGTAAAACGGTGGAGGGCGGGACATCAATATGAAAACAATAACAAGATTTAGGGGCTATACAACTAATTTGGAAATTAATTTATCTCGGCTGAACTATCAGTTAAAGAAGCATTGGAAAAGAGCATATTTTATTAATGCCTTTTTGACAGATTAGGACCAATTAATGATGACTTGCTACTTTAAAGACGCATTCCTCAACTGCTTTTTGCTTGGATTCATTGTATGTTTTTGTTGTTGATATTAATACAATTACCATAGAACGTTATATGTGGAGAGGAAAGTCTTCTCAATTTAAAAATTAAGTTTTTTTTTTAAGCACTAAAGTTATCCATAAGGAATACACATGTTTTAACCCAAGAGCAAAAACATCCCTATCGCAAGACACAGGTATTAAACCACTTCACACAAAATAGGTCACCAACAGGACAGTAGAGGAATGCATCTTTTACACTAGTACTAATAAAAATATAAATTCTCAGAGACTCCAAGCAATGTCCAGTTATTTCTCAGCTCTTCTGCTATCTCTTGTCAGGAAATAACAGCTTTCCGCCTCACAGTAAAAACGTATATTCAAAAGCCCAGGGAGGAAATGCTGTTTATCCATCTGACCCTTTCGCCCTAGCACTTTCCCCAGACCATTTCTCTATCTACTGATACAGAATATTATGCGACAGATTTCTCCTTCTTCTCCTCCATTGTTCAGAAAGCGTTTTGGTTTGATCAGCAAATCGCACATATTCACTTCACAAACAACCTGTAATCAATTTCTCCATCCACCAAGTCTTATCGGCAGCTGCAGATTTAGCAGTTCATTATTTATTTCTCTTATCTCTGTCTGCTCAAATGTTGCTTGGATGGGGGAAAAAAAGAATATAACCCTTTTTTATTTTTTTTCATAACAACTTCATAAGACAGGTTGTTACCAGGAGGTGAGTGCTGATAACCCCCCTTGGCACGCTCGTGGGTATAATTCAAGCTCCTACCAGCAGAAAAGGCATTAAAGATACGCACTGTTCACGGTATCAAACAGGGAGCGTGAGACCGACATGGCTGGATCACGTTTTTTCCTGTGGATTTATTAATCTTAAGGCTGTTGACTGGGTTTTTTTCTGTTTTGACAGACAACTCATATTCCCGCGGTTCACTTGATCTCTCCAAATCTGATTGCAACCTTATCGGCCAAAACAGACTGCGCTGCTGAGCTATGGAAGTTTGTTCAACACACCAAGAGATCCGCATGTTGTTCGATATGGCAGGCATTAGACACATCATTATTGCGGACCCATTGACACTGATGGTGGCGGCTGCTACTTTGTGCGATACCCCCCGGCGCTGGGCTAAATGTCTAATTGAAAGGCAGACGCTTCTGCATTTAAAACGGATTGATTTTGGGTTTGATGCAGTGGCGCCCGCTGTGATAATAGGAAAATAAACACGACGGATTAGAGTACTTTTGAAAGCAGAGGGCGCTTTTAGGCTGTCAGACTCTGCGCCAAATTGTTGTTTCATTCAGGGAGCTCTGTGCGCAAACATGAATACAAAAAGACTGGGCACTTTATTAGGCAGTGATGTGTTGTGGCCGGACATATTGCACTCTTTGGACTATTCCATAAGTATGACCACTGTTTTCACAAGTCTTTCATTTCTCTCTTGTTGAAATGGGCTTAGCCATTTCAATTTCAATGTATTCTTGTACAGCCCTAAATCCCAACAGTAGTTCTCAGAGGACTTTACAAAACCGTTTAGTTCGACAACACAGATAAGAGAATCAACCAGTTCAAACACAAAGAATAGAGGACACATATGGGGGGAGTTGACTAATGTCCATAAGTGTTGGTCCATACATGTTGAATTGTTGAAAGTCCTGGATCATCACCACAGTCCTTTTTGTTTGACCCACTAACGCTTCTCAGCAAGAAGGTCCTGGGTTCAAATCCCGGTCGGAACAGGACCTTTCTGAGTGGAGTTTGCATGTTCTCCCTGTGTCTGAGTAGGTTTCCACCGGGTGCTCCGGTTTATACCACTAAAAACATGTACAGTAGGTCTGGCATGCGCCTCCTGTGCTGGCGACCACACTCCCATCTCTGTGTGGAGTGAGAGACAAATGCCCAAAAACATACTCTCATGCATTGGCAAGGAAAAACTCTAAAACCCAGTGGGAAAAAGTGGGAAACCTCAGGGAGCTCAAACGAACAGGCTATAGATCCAGGACTCAAGCCAGCAGTGACACTGGAGTGAGATGGTATTTATGTGACTGAAAGAAACACAAAATGGCATGATATTTTGTTGATGTGCTTTTAGAGAGAGAAAATAAAAGATAAGACCAGTGAGTATTCTTCCTCTGATTTCACATCTCCACTGAGAAATCTTTCCTCAACCAGACGACAGACGAGTTCTGTACAAGACACAAACGCCTACAATTAGTCTGTTCCCTGGTGTGAGAATGGTTGAGTGAGGAAGAGCTGGTGGTGATATGGTACATGATATTGGCACAGTTTTCTGTTCATAACATTTTGAATTTGTGCTCATAAAATTATATTGAGCGCTGCCTCATTTGTTCAGGCAAAGCAGAGGATTTCAACAAGCTGTAGCCGATAAAGGATAAGGATGCAGTTACACAGTCCATCCTCACCTCCCACTTTGACCGGGAAAATCCTCGAATGCAAACTGCTGCAGACAAGCATTGCACCACAAGTAAAAAAAAAAATAACAATAATAATAATACACCAAACTTAGTCGTACACATAGTCGGAGTTGAAAATGTGATGGATCTGATTTTATATTTTCTGCTGAATTATCACAACAAAGTAATAGCCGACTGCCAAGTGAAATCAAAAAGATTCATTTCATTATACATATATAAAAACAGAAATTTGGGGTTTGCACAAGCATTGAGTTGATACTTTGTGGAACTCACTTTTGCTACATCACCGTAGCAAGTATTTTACGTACAACTCCACAAACTTTAGATTGAACTTCTAATCATATTTGTATTCATGCTAGATTGCATACAGCCGATCACTCTATGATCACTATGTGTAACAGTACATCGTCTAGAAAAAGTTGAGCTATTTTTTCCTAATCATTTTTTTTAAAGCAGTATGAGGATTGAACTGTATAATGAAACCAAACTCATTCCCTCTCCAAACAGATTGGTTCTATCTATGACCAATTTTCACATATTTTGGCCTCAGCTTTTTCAGACAGAAAAATGAAATCAGCTCCCAGGCTGAAGCATCTCGGGCCTATGTATGAAAACTATAACATGTTTACAAATGAGATGGAGACAGGCCTGATTTGTTCCAGCCTACATTACTCTTTCTGTTAAGACAAACTATACGTGGATTATTATGGGAGTAAAAAGGTTGGGTACTCCAGCTTTAACGATCAATGATATGGTATATATGTGATTTCCTTAAATGTTTTCCAGAATGCCTTACCTAAAGTTTCTGTTGTATTGTTTTCAGAAGTGTGCGTCCGGAGCCTCACCTCGTGTCGCTCCTATATAATCTTCCACATAATGGGTCCGTCTGTCGCCCACAGCTCCTCTTTATTCTAACAGCATGAGTCATTACGTCTTGTGTGCACCTCAGATTGGGGGCTGTGATGAGTCCTATGTCACTGCCCACCCATTTGCTGATAGTCCACTGGTCACTCAGCTCCTCTGTCATTTTCCCTCTGCAGGCCTTTGAAGCCCGAGACCGAAATTAAAGATCTCCAGATAGAATCCATTTCTTTACTGCTCACGGCTCCTCCTTTTCTTTGCATCTAGCTCAGCGTTTTATACATCTCTGCACTGTACTGTCCCGAATTATACGCTCGAGTATTTTATGTCTGTTAAAGATACTTGAAACGCTAACTGGCCTTCAGAGACTAATGCAAAGGGCCCCCCTGCAAATGACTTTTTAAGCAACGGGACAATAGCTTCAATGAAAAGTGGATTGTAGGTAAAATGGTGGGTTCAATAAAAAAATTTATTGTCGCTATGCACATCAATAAACAGCTAATATGGAAAGTATAGCAGTCCGGATATATTAAACTACTTCCCGTCTGCTGTGGTATGCATGCTTTTTTTATATATATCACCATGATTTGAACAGTAATTGAAATGGGGAAAAA
>JAPMNZ010872335.1:0-30151 GCA_029875035.1 Pomatoschistus microps
TATATATATTATACATACAATATAAAACATATATGAAAAACAAATATAGTTTTCCAGTTGTAGTGCATGTGACTTGCACTTGAAAGATTTTCTTTGGTTATATATTTCAAATCGGCTTTTTTACTTCCTTAAAATGTTGCCAATTTACGATTACGTGACTGCCAGTACCACTAGGGAGCGTAATTCAATGTACTTGGCTTGCCATGATCATTTATTGAGAATTTCAACTTTTAATACATAAATGTTCAAGGAGATAATATGGCGTAAAGTTCAAGCCATAGTCTAAACGCCAATTGTATAATCTGAACGTCCTTTGGGGTCTGTTATTATAATAGATCCACGTGTGTAAACCATACACAGCTCAGGCGTTGGGCGGGCGGGCACCTCCTTGCTGTGTGTGAGTAAAACAAACGCGCCTCCACAGTGACGCTTGTTGCTACGTTTAGACATGGCTGTTGTTGTGAGCTTCATTTAGCTTAGCCTAAAGTAAACACTTGTCGCTGTTTGAACTCCAACTAGAAAAAGATGAAAACTTTTGAGTCGGATGAAGAAGATGCAGAGCAACTTGGTGCATATCAAAAGGAATTACGACGTAAGTTCTTTTCGGAAAGTTGTTACTATATTATTGGTACGTGACTTGGTTTTATGGAACAAGATGCAAAGACTAGTGTTAAGCAGACTAGAGTCACAACAATCATGTTTAAAATACAAATCGTTAGCTATAGGTAGCTGATATACATTCATTAAAGATGAAATTAGCCTGAGGTTTCCTGAAGAACATCGTCCAATACATCTACAAAATTGTTATAACGCTGCATTTACGTTTATTGCAATATTATTTATAAAAATATAAATGTTATTTTGGTTTATTTGGTTATTTTCATGATTGAAACAGGTCAATCAGGGTTGTTGCATTGATGTTCTTCTGAATAAACTCATAGTGATAAAGGTGGCAGAACAGAACCCGAGGATAGACTAGAGTTTATGGGTGTTAGTTGGCTCTCTATGTTTAACATGGTACAACTGTGATCTCTGCTCAAATCAGCTTGCTTGTTTATTTTGCTGTTTGTTGCCCTGTGTGACTTGGATCTAGAGCGGGCCAATGAGAGCATCCAGGAGCTCAGCAGTGTTCTGGAAAAGCCCAGTCCCTTTGCTGAAGTAGTGGAGGGGCCAGAGGGCAAGTACAGTGAGGGAGGTTCCCTTCATTTACAACCTGTAGAAGACATCATTGAATGGAGCCAGAAAACACAGAGTGAAGCAGGTGAATTAGAAAAGATGGAAACGTTTTTTTGTCAATTTTACTAGAGAATGAGTCATACATCTCAAAATAATTGTACCCCCCACAGTTAACCAGCTCAAAAGCCTTCTTCTCAAACAAGGCAAAGATATTCCTCCTCCTTGCTCTACTTCTAAGAGGCTTTCTCCATCTAGGGTATTGTCTTTGCATGACTGAATCTGCTAATTTTAAGAAGTGCTTTGGGTGATTGCAGTAAAGATTTATCCAGTATTTGTATATTTTCTTTTGGCAGAGTGCTCAACAAGAGAGCAGGTCTGGTAAACATACTTTTCAGGATTTGGTCCCAATGATCCACAACCAGGCAGACTATATTCAGCATCTTGAAGCAGAAGTGAAGTTCTGCAAAGTGAGTTAATGTGTTTAACCGTATACATGAAAGTAATGAATATTTAGTTATGATTTGTTGCTTTCAGGAAGAGCTTCAAGGGATGAAACAGCGTGTGATGGTGGTGGTGTTGGAGAACGAGAAGTTGCAGTCTGAGCTCAAATCTAGTGCTGTAGTGGAGTCCCTTAAAGACTTCACTTTTCAGACTACGGTATTAGTATTTGTAATATGTGTAATAAAACCGTAAAAAGCAATCATTTTAATTTTGTTTTTTCAGATGAATGAAAACGTGCCAGCCAATGGACACATTTCTTCAAATAAATGGAAGAATGAAATGGTAACGTTTTACTTGATTGATGTATGTAAGTGATATGATTTGCAGAATATTTGTCACGTCTCCTTATTTCCTTTCAGGAACAACTAAAGGTTATATATGCAGCACAAACTGAAAGCTTGGAGACTCAGGTCGTCTCTCTCAGGTAAACTTGAGACCAACACTACATTAAACATACAATGATAGTCATTACCTTAACAGTCGTTTTTGAGCTTGAGAACGGGGCTTGCGCTGGGACATTTACTCAGTCCTGTGAACATTGGTTCGATTGCTTGATTTTCCAATCTTCTTTTGGCAAATTAAGTTTTTTTGTGACACTGCTGTTGATTGATTTTTTTTCTATTTTTATTTTTTTAATAAAATGAACATTGAGTGTGACTTGAAACACTGGTAAGCGGAGGAGATTTACATAAATAGTTACAGCTATGTATCTATAGAAAGACACTCTTCTTTCTCCTTAGGTCATGACATCGCACTGACTGCATCCGATGGGTTTCAGAGCTGGTCTGGTTGAGGGTCTTAAAGATTTCACTCTAAATGAACAGCAATTGGTTATAGGTGTTAGGCTCAAAGTCAGATTCTGTTTCATTAAAATGACCTGAGCCTCCCATAAAACTTGCTCTGAAGAGTGTTCAAAGTTTTGGGAAAAAGGGTTAATGTGCAATGAACATTTGCAGTCAGTTACTGTGTTATGACGTTTTGGTGTCTATGTTAAATTTCACAGTATAAATATTTTTTATTTACAATTGTTTTAAAGAGCTTTGTCTTTATGTTCTGCAAAGTTGCATTGATTTGGCATTGAATGTTACATTGTTACATATGTGGGAATGTATTCTACTCAGTCTGTGTGTGTGTGTGTGTGTGGGTGTGTGTGTGGGTGTGTGTGTGGGTGCCATCGGAGCAATCATTGGAAATATAATCTCAAAAACATTGTGATTGTATGAATGAAAATTCAGTGTGATTGAAGAAATCATTGCCATGGTTACTGACATCAGAATGTTCCTTCAGAATGGCCCGACACGCAGATCAATGTAGGGGACCCCAAATGAAAACAAACAAGCTTATTGATTTTGTTTTCTGATTAGAATAGAATAATAGTTATAAGAAAAATCTGCATAACCATTTTCATCAGAAAAGCCCATACATTATTTGTATCTGGGAGCATTATTGTTATTTAACGTTTATTAAGAGGAATAACCCCTTGAGATGAAACATCTTGTTTCCGAGGGGGTCCTCACAATCAAATTCAAAAATAGCAGTACAGCAGCAACAGTCAATGAAATACAAAACTAAATTATTACATAAACAAACACAGAAAAGAAACGGGACAAAAGCTCAACACATTCACTCACACACACTCAGCTCTCAGAGGTTACCCACTCCCCCTCAAACTACAATAACGTACAATACAAAATAAATACATTATAATACTGATGGAGAATACAACTTAACGCAACAGAGACATAATACAACAGAAGACACATCAAAAGCAATTACAGACGGTTTTAAAGTGCTCTACACAGCGTTCTTAAACAAAGGGAAGGAGGTGAGGGAGCAAATGGCAGGTGGACAAGATTTGGATTTTACATTTAGAATGAGTAATGTAGGATTTTTAAAGAGTCCTCAGACAATTCGCTTGTTTTATACTTTAGCTTAGAATCGATTTTTGACTCATTGTGTAATACTTACAGCTGTTCATTGATTTCAGCTCATTCATCTTGTTTGGAGTACTCCTTATAATGCTCTGCAACACTGACATTTCTTCACTGAGGGACAAATGAAGGTTCTCTTATCTTTTTTCATATTACAGAAAGGAGCTGGCTGCTTCTCTAAAAGAATGTGAGGAAGTCAGAGTTCATTTGAAACACAAAGAGAAGCAGTTAGCCCACGCCACTAACACCAATGGAGTCCCCACCGTGGCGGGGCTGTGTCTGAAGTGTGCCCAGCATGAAGCTGTTCTGGCTGGGACACATACAAATGTCCACATCCAGGCTATTGAAAGATTGACCAAGTCAGTAATAAATACATCCTTTAGTTGAATTATTGTTATGTAATCTGTTTTTCTTGCTTTAGGGAACAAGATGAGTTGATGATGGCTCTCCAGACAGTACGTCTAAGTCTGCAGGAGGCACAGCAGAGGGAATGGTCCGCTTGTCTTCAGGTCAAGCAGGCGGTAGAGATGACTGAAGAAGCAAATCTTCATAAAGCAAGGGTGAAAACAAAACCATACACTAAGCCTCCAGAATAAAAAAAGTATAGTTTTAGAAGCAACCCATTTGTATTTTTTATTTATATATGTACAGATGGAGGTGGAGTGTGAACAGTTGTCCCGGGAGTTGGTGCAACAGCGGGAGCGAGTAGATAGAGAAACACAAGGCCTAAAACAGAGACTGAGTGAAGCTCGAGAAGAAGGCCGAACCGAGTCCCACAAACAAAAAGAGGGGCTATTAAAAACCGTATGAGCTTGAATCATACTATTTTCTTTGAATAGAGGAGATGTATATATTTTTCTTTCTGTAAGGTTTCTAATTTGACTCAACGCACGGCTGATTTGGAGGGGCAGCTGGACCGAGCAAGCAGAGATAAGAGCTCCTTATCTAATCAGCTGGACGACACGGTTCGCAAACTCACTATTCAAGAACAAGAAAGTACAAGGGTAAATACCACAGTTATCAGTGTTATGAGTTTTGTGGAATTACATGATGGTACCACTAGGTGGCACTGAAGGACTGTCCTTTAGCTATCAGTGTGACTTAATATTTATTTATATTTCATATTCTGGTGAACGTAGTGAAACAGCAGAATATTTAAACGTGATTTAAATGTTAAATTATAATCCAGTGTTTTATTATAGTAGATACTTTAGTGAAATACAGAATCTGGACTGTCTACATTGGAATATTACAGTTGTACAGTGGAATGAAATGTGTTAAAATGTTTATAATAGCTTGTATTTGTCACCTCTTAGCTGAATGTGGATTTGCGATACCAGCTAAGCCAAGCCCTGCTGAAGAAAGAGGAGGCAGAGCGAGAACTTGGAGATCTCACAGCTAAAACACACAGACAGATAGAAAAGGCTGCACAGGTTTGTTCATCCTCTAACTTTTTAGTTTTCAGCTGTGAAATAAACACAAAACTTTTCTTTCATCAAAGAGAGTACTATAATATTATGTAAACATATTCTTATGCATTGAACATTTGGTTGGGGAAAGGATGGATTCTTTGTGTTTACACTGCTTAACCTTTACATTTTAATCTTCTTTGGCCTTTTGACTGCATTCATCTGAGATAATAAGGTTAGTGGTAGTGAAACGTATTCTAACCTCTTTTACTCTAACCTCTCTGCTGGACAGGAAGTGGAAAGACTGAACTCTGAGTTGGTTGGCTGTCGGCAGCATTTGGAGGTGGTCCAAAAGGACAATGGCCAATGGCAGGCCGAAGCTCTGAGCCTAGCGGAACAGCTGGCAAATGCCCAGCGCCAACTGCACCTCACCAGGTAGTACCTAATCCTATTATACATGCCACCACACTCACACACACACACACACAGGCATACACAACACTCCCCTCTGCCCAGCCCCTGCCCAAGACAGTCCGGTCCAGTCCAGTTCAGACCAGCACACCAACTGTAGCACACCAGGTAACACCTAATCCTATTATAGCAAGTTCACACACAAACATACACAATCTCATTTAAACACACAATACACACACGTGCTGCTGTGCTATGGTCCCGGTACCAACTGGACCTCACCAGGTCACCTATAATCCTGTTAAGCATGCAACAACATAATGCAGCACACATGACACACTGTCCGTTCTGCTACAAGGGTAGTGCCCTGTCCAGCCCAGCAACAGCTCATGTTGAGCAGAAATGGTGCCCAAGCTTTTTCCCTGGCTCGAGTGCCATGCACACACAGAGAACAGTAGGCTGATGGTCACTGGACAGCTTGGACCTTAGTGCCTCCTACCAATTTCCGGCACTTGCCCCCTGTGCATTATGAGTTTCCCTCCTTGCCATCTTTAGTATCTTATCCATCAGAATTCATTAGAATTTGTTGACTGTTCCTTTCTACTTGTTTGGACCATTTTAAACTTGTCGTTCATCATCTGGCGGCTGATTGCTGATTGCACCTCACTGACTGCCAAGGCCATGCCAGCCCATGCCAGGCTCTCGGGGCACTCTCTCACCCCTGCTGTCCAAAGCTGAGGTGTTTGAGATAGGCACAGATGTGGCAGTGGTGCCCTGTGGTGACAGAAACTGCAGGACACAAGGTTGTAATGTGTGCTTGGATCTGTTCACCTCATGTCTTGTAGATGTGTGCACTTGATCTGTTTTTGTGTGCTTGTTAGCTGCCCAGTGCTAACCTTTTGACCACCTTTGCCCATTCGTCTATTTGTCTAGTTTTTAGGGATATTTCAAAGACTTGGTGCCATTTATTTCCAGAGTCTGTAGAATAAAGTTTGTAGTATTAAGGTTCATGCAAATTAAAGAATTTGCCTTTTAACCTTTTTTATCACAAAATTCTATTCAATATAAAGTGCTTTCTCTCATTTTGCTCTTAGTGTCACACAAACCCTCCTTACAGTCAACCAAATGGCGTTGTGCATGAGGTGTGCAACCATCATATACCATAGAGTTGTAAAGTACAAGCGCATGAATATAAATGTGCTCTCTGAAATGCACTAGTTCTACCATACAACGCATGTGTCCACACTCGCACAGATGCATGCCTGCGCCGGCTGGTCCCATGGCGGTTGGTGTGCTGCGCTGCGCTCCAGGATTGGATCATCAGCCAGCTGTGAGTTGGACAGCGCAGATCTGTGCTAATCCTCGTCACTCTGTTCACATCGGCTCACACACATGCACACGCATCGTCTTCAGGCTCGGCCCTGATCAGCAGAGGGCTTTGCGCAGTTTGGTTTGTTTGTTTGCTCCTGTCTTTCTTGCATTTCCTTCATTTCTACTCACTCAGTCTCCACCCGGCCTTCGCTCCCTTTGGTGTGATCAGATTCATGAGTCCCAAAGGCTTCTGTGAAAGTGGCCAGCAGTTTCAGGGAAACAACAGATCGCCCAGACCTGTTCATCTTCTTTGTGTTTTGGAATCTGAGCACAAACCTCTACTGGTTTTGTTATCCTCCATGAAATTGTGCATTCATGTTCATGAGGCACATTTTTAGAGCTTGTGATGGACTCTGAATCCTAATTATGTAAAGTGAAAGTTTACTTTCTGTTAATAAAGGGAGTACCCTTTATTAAGATTCAATATCTTTTTATATAAAAGTATTCCAACAGCAAAAGAACGCCCATTGGTTTATAATATTGATTGAATGCTTAACATTTTACTTTATATTTCTTATTCACATCCTTAACAAATATTTTTGTGTACAAAAAATATTTTCCAACTGCAATTGTGCAGGGAATTCCTCCATTGACAAACTTCATTTGTTAGCTGTTTTTCACAGTCATTATATGTGAAACAGCTAACAAACTGTATTTTTCCATGATACTGTTTGAGAATATACAGATTGTCTCCAAGATCAGCTAAATCCACATAGAAAAATGTAAATATTTATTTTCCGTTATCTATCCAATATTTCTGTTCATTTTTTGACTGTCCCAAATTATGACTGCTTCAACATAATGAGGATACTGGTGGGATAAATACACTTTTAGCCATGAAAAACCTTCACATTCCCCCATGAAGCGAAACGTTGACTTTTTGAAGCACTGTCCCCAAAATGCAAATTGCTTTAACTACACACATCAGCATTTGGTTTTAGTACTTTCATACACCGCATACAAAGCATTGGTTCTCATAGCTAAAATTAAATGCAGGTAAGAATTATCAGGTAGTATTAGTATTAGGTAATTGACACATTTGTGTTCAGTTTGAAGTATTGTGAAGTCCATTGTAAGGTTTTGAGTTTCACAAACTTACCTCAGGCAGGCCCTCTCCTTGTGTCTCCTTCAGTTGTAGTTGATGAGGTCTGGAGAGGCGGTGTGTGAGGGCGGAGAAGTGTAAATGAGGAAGGTGAGGCAACAGATGCCGTGTCCCGCCAGAGGCTCACTTTGAGCAGAGTCAAATCTGGGCGCGACAAAACTGCTGTAAACCAACTCGGCAGGAGGCCCTTGTCCAATCACGGTCCGGAATAAAAGGGCCTGGGCCTCACATGGGCTGCGGTCGCTCCAGAGATGCAGGAGCCTAATGAACTTCCTTGCTGTGCCAGTTTGAAGACACACTTTGTCTGTACCTGGTATTAGCATGGCACAGCTCACACTCAGCAGTAGCCTCTTCATCAGGATAGTTGCTGCTGACATATTTGTGCGGTATTAGTTGAACCCAAGTGCTTACCTTTATGGAAATGTTTGTGTTGATCCCTTTTGGCTACACCTGTATGTGTGTGTGTGTGTGTGCGCGTGTGTGTGTTTGAGTGAAGTTTAATGTGTCTTTGTGTTTCAGCAGCAGAGTAGTGCCAGGTAAGAAGCTGCTGTGTGTTCTTGAGCGTTTCTGACCGTTAGTGTCTGTGTGTGCCTGTCTGGTCGACAGCCATGTTGTTGGGTAGCAGATGGCACCATGGTTGGCAGGGGAGGGGCTGCTTAGCACAACTAATCAGACAGTTACGGATAGGGCAGCTGGGAGGGCCGCGGGCCAGCCTCATATGTGTGTACGTGTGTGCACCACACAGTGCCATGATGTTGACAGTGGTGGGCCCGTTGGCCTGGTGATGAGACCTCGCTGCGTTCTTCTCTCCTCGCTGTCAGAGTGCCCTCTCTGCCATCCTGCCTTCTCACCTCATACTCTGCTCTCACAGTCAATCTGTAGAGACCTACTTGGTCCTTCATACTACTTCTACAGCTTTGACTTTCTCTCTCTGCTTTTGTTGTTCTATTAACTTTTGTCCATACCTTTACCGTACCTTTCTTAAGTTACTCTATAGTGTAAAGTGATGGGCATTATTTTTTATTTGTATCTGTCAAATTTCTGGAGAAGCTTTTGGGAAAATAAGCGTCCTCACAAGGCCGAGTAGTAAGGAGAGACTGGATCTCAAAGATATGACACTGAACTGTAGTATTATTCGAGTCAACCAAGAAAACATTTTAATTGAAAAGAAAACTAGGCACACCCCCCGCCAACATAAAGAGAATATATATATATTCTTATATACGATTATTATCGCGTTTTTATATGCCTAATATATTTCCCCAGCATCCAGGAGCGAGCGACCTTCGAAGTAACAATTACACTGGAAAAGGTGTGATTCGAGTGATGAGCAGTATTGAGTGTTGAGACACATATTAGGTCATATATTCACACATACAGTAGGTTTTTGATTTAGGCCAGAACATTACATTTGAGTCTCATCTGACCACCGCACTTGTTGATTTTGCCCCCACTTGCCTCCTGGTTATAATTTAAACACTGGCTTTCTATGACAAGAAACCTTTTGTATAAGTTCATGAAACGCTCCGAGGATTCTTTAAACAAGATTATGAATACAATACAATACTTCTCATGTGCAGCGTAGTGTTAGACTCACTTCTGTACTTTGGAGGCATTGGAGAAACGATTCAGAATTTTGTAAATTGTATGTTTGTCTCTATTTTTGTTTCATATGGACCTTTTTATGTGTCCAAATTAAAGATAAGAAAATAGATAAATGCATATTCGCCATTTGCTCTTAAAGGCAGATTTGTGGAGTATATGATGATAATATTTGCCCCATATGTTCAGATTCCTCCAGATGAGCTGTGATCTACACTTGATCTCTGATTTCACTGCTGTCCTGGTTTTGGTTTTCATTTGCGTCGTACTCTTTCCATTTCCTGAGGATGGGTTGAACAGTGCTCTGTGAGACATTCAAAGCTTGGAAAATATCTGTATAACCTAACAACAATGCTTTAAAACTATTCCAAGTAATCACAACATTTGATCATTCAGCCATTTGAGAGTTGCTTTTGGAAGTTTCCTGATCATTGCAGAACAGTTTTTCACGGCACACTTGCTTTCACTTCACAATTGTTTGCCACTTTGTATTTCACATAAAATGCCAATGAAATAGCTTCATGTTTGTGGTTGTAACAATCACTGGGTATGAATACTTGCAAGACATCGTGTGAAGGGGAAAAAAATGAGTGATTTCATGTTATTTTGCTGGTCATCTTATTGATCATGTTGTAGCTAATGCAGCTTCCTGGGAGTTCCTTTTTACAAAGCACTTACAAACCTGAGGAATTATAACTTTGAAGTTGTGTAAGAAAAAAGGAGAAACTAAAAAAAGTTGACTCCATTGTAACTTTAATCTACAAACATATCGCTTCTTACAGTATTAAATTATTCTGAAGTGGAGGATCTAGTCAGGATTGTTATATGGGACGCTAATGGTGTCAACCTCGAGAGTAGAGAATGTATAAAAGACTAACTGGGAGAACCTCAGGCAAGATGGAGGCAAATCTGTCGGCTACAACTGTTCCCACCTCAGCCAAAGTGCCCTGGGACACTGGCCTACATACCCACTACTGTTGGGGGACAGAGCACCAGCGTTCTTGCCCTTCCACTCCCCAACAATCACCATTCACCTTTAAAAAATCCACTCAATGCTGCAGTGATATTTTTTGATACTGGTTTTTTCTGTTAGTGGCAATTTTTTGGCTTTACTTCAATGACATGGCCTCATTACAGTCTACATTTTTGTTTACTTTTGAATACGGTTTTAAACATTTCAGGCACAGGTGCTGGAGACTGTTCCAAATGTGAGTAAAATCAATACTTGGACAAGTTTTTTTGTGGTTTAGAACAGAATAACTAGTGTTGTTTTGATCATGTATTTGGTTACAGAATTCTGAATACCTTTTGTAACATATTCTGGTTTGTGGTCCAATCAGAGTTATGTATTCTGAACACACTTTTACACTCTGTAATTTACTATATTGTAAAAAATGCAGCTTAGGAATAGAACCACACACAGATATGTTATATAATGGTGGTGGATGGGAGAGGACAAGACAATGAACCAGTTTACAGAAAAGTACAGAGTTGGTAGAGAGTGATGTTCTTGCTGCCAATTGCCCCTGAGCCTTGAACAGGCTGAGGGGCTGGGACCCGCCTGAACTCACATCAGGGACGTGTCAGGTGTGAAGTGAATTCCAACACCAGGAGAGACGCTCCATGTGGTTTAGCTTCAGCTTTTTCACATAGTCTGTGATTGTTCAACTATTTGTGTTTTTCTTTATCTTTCTTGTAGCTCTGAAGCCGATTGAACATTCACATTGAAGATCTCATTCATTTGGCTTCCAAATGCCGCTTGCAAATGCACTATCTATCTGTTCAGAACTCTCACTAGTGGTTGTTTTAGGAGACTACTCGTCATTGATTATTTTTTCCGTTAGTCAAACAATGATTTCCTTTTATTCATTGATATTTCTATAAAAAAAATTGGTTTGGATATTTTGATAAAATAATGTAGGCGTTTGAAGGACAATCATCTTTTTGTGTGTTTCTCAGCTGGTGCAGTCCAATAAACTACTATTTAATTTAGTTGTTTTGTCACAGGAAAGAGGATAAAGTCCCTTTTTTGACATAATATTTAATCAACTCTGAAATACATAACAAGATTTCATACAACGTCATTTACACAAACACAACATGAAGACGTACAAATAGAACATACAGACACACATACATGTGATTATATCATGTTCTCCCAAATAGAGACAAGAGCCACATGTATTTATTGCATTGCACATCTAGGATCAATTCACAAATACTCTATTAGAATGTTTAACTTTATCCTTTAAACAATGGATTATTCAACTTTATTTTATTTTCTTATTGATCTGTTAATTGCTCAGGCCATATTGTCGCAGTATCTCACAAATAACTCAAACCCCAGAAATGTTCGTCAATTAATTAGATGGTGCATTTTAGGCCGTCATTTATATATTTCCTCTTTTGACCCTAGGCTGCGCCACATATGTTATTCAGTAATCATTTGTCTAGGGCACGTTGTGTGGCATGTTGAATCATGTCGTTTCTGAATTGGGTCAATCTGAGAGCATATTGTACGTATGTTGTACATTTATTTTTAAAACTCACAGATGTCCTCTCTTCCAGCGCACTCCTCATGTGTTATGCCAATTAAGACTTTTAAACCCTCTAACTGAACCAATAGATGATGACAGAGGCCAATCAGATGCTAATTATTAATGTAGAAAAGTTATTGCTTCCACTTCAGAGGATCACATGATTTACAAGTTTCTCTAAATCAATTACTAATATATGCAAACAATAATTGTACCTAAACAGTTAGTACAAATGTCCAAAACAGAATCTATCAAACTTAACCTAAGTAGTGAAAAACTAAAGATGTATGATTAGGACTGTGGAGTGAAAATGTCTGTGTGTCTAGTCTAGTATTAGGCCTTTATTTTACAGATTTTTGAAATAATCTTAAACGTATATAAGATGATTTTCTACTTCCGGGTGGATCATCAAGACTATTCCTTGACAAGTAGGTCCTCCCACTTGTCAATCATTCTGGTGATATGTGCTCGTCAAATAAGACCACAGAGTTTTGTTCAAAAAGTGGAACGGGCGGTTCTTTCATAAAATTTGGGAAAATCCTCCTATATACCTTTAAGGAAGTTTTATATTTATTTAGTTATACTGATATTTAGTTAATGGCAATGGTACGTAACACGGTTAACATTTTGTGGAACTCTGACTACCTTTATTTTGCATTGCATTTGTTCTATAGTTGCAGAGTACCTAGTGTTTTGCTCAAATGAAAACGGCTGCAGATTTCGGACACCACTGGCTCACTGACCTTGGTGATGGTGGGGTGCTGCGGTGCTCCTTGTAGAAGAAAGACGGCCCAGGCCACCCGCTGTAAACAAAGTTGACTTGCCGACAGATGGATTGAATGACAGAGGGGCTAAGCGAGCCAGGGTCGGGCCTGGCAGCATCGCAGCGCACAGAGACCAGGATAGAGGGAGGCAGAGAGAGAGGGAAAGATAAAGGAAGGGGGGCGGTGAGGAGGTGTGAACAGGTGCAGGCCCGCTGAAGGAAGAGCCAGCAGATGGAGAGAGACACAGCCAGTTTAGTTACAGGAAAAAAGGTGGGTGGGAAATGAGAGGGGAGGAGGGAAGTAGTTGAAAAAAGCTTGCAGTGAAGACAAACCGATCAGTGGATGGACAGACAGCAGAGATACATCAGGCTGCCTCTGCGCCCGATGTGTTTGTTTAAAGAAGAAAAGGGTGTCTGATGTGGGAGCACTGATACCGATTACATCACCCTAAGGTTTGATAAAATGTGTTAAAACACATTGAGGTGTGTGAGAGAGAGAAAAGTGTGACACTGTGTGGTCTGCTGTGGAGAACAATTCAGATGTTTATTGTACACCACGCTAATGATACGGCAGCAAGGCAATTGTTCAATATGTCACTTCATTTTGAGCATGACGGACTCCCTGGATTTTGGCAGATCGGCATGAGGCTTCTATCTCACTGTCTCTCAGCCACACGTGGGTGCAAAAATATACTCACACACATAAGATTTTAAGATTTGTAGTTAGTCGTGGCAGTGTTGAATATTAATTAGCAAAATGATTGATGTAGTCTATCATAAATAGCTGTGGACATGTTGGATTTCCTCCACACAAATTAATCATCAGTGTCGCCACACACCATTCAGGACACACGGGTTAGAGTTCATAAACACTTTCTTTCTCACATTCACGTTAGTGTGGTCTGTGCTTAAAACTTTTCCTCAAACGGCTGGAACCATCTTGAAAATAGTAGTAAAAATCCTCAGGTTGCCGATACTTCAATGTGTCTTTCTTGTAGCAACATTATATCAGAATCAGAATGTTTCTCAAAAAAAACATCCAGCTATGAAACTGCTTTGGTATTGTAGTTCAATGAAAAATACTGATTTATATGTCATCATAAGTTCCAAAATGTACCCCCAATGAACATGAAACAGTTAGTGCAGGGCCGCAGCTACAGTATTGCAGGCCAGAGCTTTCTGAGCGTCCAGAGGCCCCCACACTGGGATTGTACAGTAGACCCCCATGCTGCCATTTCATACCCAGCGATGGTTAAGACACAGCTGTTGTTTTTCTGAGTTGCTCCGATCAATTGCCCACTTTTTCTGATAATCACGTATATTTGACTGAAGGCCAGGTCACTGCACCTGAGAGCTCCATGCAAAAACAAAAGCGGGACTGACAGCGGCTTCACCCACGGCCAGCCGTGAGATCTGCATTCTGCCACAGGTGTAGTACTTCATTTACCTGAGGTTAAAAGTGAAACAGAAGCACATGGTGGAGTGCAAATTGCAGCTTTATCTGTGGCTTTGTAAAAACAGCGATGGATCCGGATCCAAGTCTTGTATATCGCCTGTTGTCTTCCATCACCACTGCTGTGTTTAACCCATAAAAAATGAGCTTCATAGCTGTCATGTCAATCCGTTTCATTAACCAATGAGTGTTTAATTTTGTCCCAATAAGCTCTGTCTCATTCATTGGAGATGTTGAGTTGTGTGATCAATCACTGCTGCGATCAAAGTAGCGAGCCGTGGTGCATTGAAAGTAAAGATATCCTTTACAGCAGAAACAAAACCAGTTTCTAACCAAAATAAAAGCGTCACTAACACTTTTATTCCAAATACTGATCCTCGAAGACAAACGCACAGCTCTGTGACAATGGTCTTTGGCACAAGGCTTTGAACTCGTGAATTCGTAAGTGTAGGAGTAGTAATAGAAACCTAGGATAAAGAAGAATTTTACCCTTCGCTTGCTATACCTGGCCGAGAGCAGATGTGTTATCTGATGCCCATCTTTTTGTCTTCAGTCTAGAAATAGATACATTTGCAAAAGCGCTTTGGCTTGGCCTGCTGATGCTCTGTGCTGGGTTCACAACCTGGATGTTAATTTATTACCTGTTTGGTGATATGAATTAATTAAATAAAGGTATGTATTCTTAACAGATGGTTGATTCATTTTCCCTAAACATATTTGATTTTCTGCATTTTTGAGCTTATCAACATTCATTGTTTGAATGTAAAAGTCAGTATTTGTTTTGTGACAACTGCTTAGCCGTGGTCAGTTACTGTCTCGTGTTGGCGGATGGCTTCAGTTCCTCCAAGACCGCCGTCTGACTCCAATTTTTGCTCATTCTATGATAAACCGCAGCATTTGGTGGTTCTGGCATTGGAAAGCAGATTCACCGTGGGGTGCAGCAAACTCTGCGCTTGGTCAGGCCCTGGCACCCCACATCTAATGGACAACAGCTTGAATAGTGCCCACTTAGGCAGACAGCGTGGACCGGACCCCCTTCACTTCTGCACTGTTCCAGCCAGCTTCTGTCCCCATTCTTACCCAGCATCTCCTTTACCTGGCCACTGCCCCAGAGCCATAGCTGCTACCTTAGGCCCCTGGCCCACGCTGCTCCCATCGCACTTATCAAGCTGTCCTGCCACGCATCAGGCCAGGCATCTCTAAACAGGCCCAGCTACCAGAAAACTCAGCACTCACAGTAGGCACTGAGGCCCGGAGCTTCTGCCACAGGCACCAACCCAGAGCTCTGCTTATTCTCAATTAGCTCCAAGGCAGATTATTGCCCAGAGAATCTGCGCTCACATCAGCTCTGCCTCCAGCTCCGGGGCCTGGCTCTTCGTCCCTCTGCTGCTTCTGTTAAGTGCTTCAACATGTGTTCATTTTATAATTAAGCGTTTTGTATTCCGTTTATGGGAAAACTATGATGCATTCAAGTTCAACATAAATATATTCTTGACTTTTAGTTACAAGTCTTGACTAGATAATTTTTCTTTATGGATACTATACTAAAAGAACGGTGCTCCTCTCATGTTTTAGCCTTTGTCCCTCCTCCGCTTGTGACCACTCCATTGCTCTCGCTCTGACTGCTGGAACTTTCTGGCTGGCTGTCGGATGCTAATTGGTGGGTAAACAGGTCTAGGGCCCCCCCTTTCCACAATGGCACATAAACACACACACATACACACGCAGATACACAAATACACACGGCCCCCTGGAACCTCATGCAGGACCAAATGGCTGGCAACGCCTGCCCGCCATCTCCCGCTGAGCCCTGGTGTGCGCTTTGGTGGCTCAGGCTGCTGTTCAAGCCCAGCGGGGGTTCATCCACTCACACAAACGCGTACAGTCATCGGCGTAGACACATACTCGCTCCTTGTGTCCCCTGCACACCCGCCACCCGCTTTCACACCCCAGACAGCAGGACAGCAGGAGAACACACACACACATGAGGAACAGACAGACGCGGTCACTTTAGAGATGCAGGCCAAGCGCTGTAGGGGAGAAAAGTTTTCACTTAAACTGGAGAATTCTCTCTTCATTAGCGCCTTTGGACTTCAGGAAGAGTTTTGTTTATTTGTTCGTCTTTCCACGTCTTTGTAGTTTTTTTTCTCTCTACGGTCTTTGTTTGTTTCTCTTGTGTTTGGCTACATTTGGGCTTAGATCAGTAAGAAAGTTTTGAACAAATTGGAGAAAATGAGTAGTTGTGGAACAAAAAGACAAATGAGCACCTTTTTGTTTGTGTTGTACCTGTAGAAAGATGAAAATGGTGGGACACGGGTGAAATTCTCTGAAGCTAGACCTTAGAACGCGCTGTTCCATTCAAGACTCTTTCAGAGCCTGTCTTTGTTGATTACGTTTGTGAAGGTGAATCTATGAGATGATCTGACCATTTGACATCATGTGGGACAGTAGACAGCTGCATGTTCACTCAGGGGTCCTCAAAGTGACAGCTGCCCCCTATCTCGCCCCAAGTCTTTGGCACCTGTTTTTTATGTCAATATCAACTTTTAATGTCACCTTTTTGCTCAAAAATGTATCTTTGGATATACATAGGCAAATAGGGCTGAATGATTATGTTTATAGTTTTAGAAAATCGGATTCTCTAAGGACACATATCGAACATGTACAAGTAAGAATCCCCCAACAAAAAACATAAATAAAATGAATAGTTAAAACATGGCCTGTGTTTCCGAACATATATGTTGAGGTCTAAACTACAAGGTGGACGGCTTTTTTAAATGATTGCTGTATCTGCAAATTGCTAATTGCTGACAACTTTCAATATATCTTGCAGCCCTACCATCAAATTATGTGATTGTGTGTTGCTCATTTCTCTTGTGTGATGAATAAAGAATCTATCCATTTCCAAAAATATGCCTATTACACTTACATGATATTATTAGCCTCTTTGATATTTAATGTAGTTTTGCCAACATTGAATTATGCTTTCAATTAGTTTGCAAACACTGTAGTTCATTTGATTATTTTCCATCTGTAGTCTGCACCTGGAGTCTACATATTTAATTCCTAGCTTAAACATATAAGACATTGTGGACTGATAGCAGTCTTCACACTTGTTTGGCAGCAGATGAGTAAGCACACTTTAACATTTAAGTGAGTGAAGACTGATTTTACACGTGGCGAGCCAGTGCTGGTCGTAAAGTAACTGAAATAACATGTTTGAGCTGTGCTTAATATTTAGTGTCACTACAATGTCTTCCAACACCTTGTTTTTTTCTCAGACAGGAAATGGAAAATGCAGAGCGGACATTCAAGGAGAGAATAGCGTCTGAAAATCTAACAACGCAGGAGAAGGAGCAGAAACTGACTTCAGAGCTGCAGAAGACTGAGGCCAAGCACCAGAGGACAGGTCGGTCCACTCATGTGTACTGTTAAATGTTAGATGTTCATACGATGGTATCACATGTGAACTGTTAAATGTTAGATGTTCATAGGATGGTATCACATGTGAACTGTTAAGTGTTAAATGTTCATACGATGGTATCACATGTGTTCACTGACAAACAGAACCACTCTGTGAGGCCTGTTTCCAACTCCAAACAGAGACCCAAGAGTTTCCTATCTTGACGTTTCAATTTTCTTTTTTCTGGTTGCCCTATCATTACATGACAGTTTGTCATTGTATATTGGTGTACTTTTCTGATTGTTCTATTACAATGTTTTATTTTCTCTATTCTTGCTGCACCGTCTTCATTGTCTTCCTGTATTCTTGTTCTCTTAATAAACCAACCATGAGTTTCTTCAAAGCGATACTAATCCAGTCAATCACATCCATCTGAACTTAGTTAGTCTGCTAAAACTAACTTCCATAAACACTTGTCTATTTTTACTATGGCATATTTTCAGCAACTCCTTATCTTTGTCTTGCACAGCACAGTCAGGAAGAACAAACAATATAATGGTGAAAGCAACATGAGTGTGGAGCTATAGAGAGTTGTCAGGGTCATCTGTAGTGTACATAAGACACAGGAGACCGTCTTTGTGTCCTCCTCAAGGACATTCAGTGTGACTCTTTAAAAAGATGCCTCTGTTCTCTGTTGCACCTTGCACCCCACCGGGGCTGCTGAATAGACGAGTGGGAGGAGATGGGCAAGAACACAAGTTATGTGAGATGATTGAGTCTGGGCCGCCGTGACCTCAAGGACCAGAACAGAAGAGAACTACAGCTGAAGAAAGCAGAGATCTGTGGAGCAGGACAGAGGGGAGAGGAAGGGTTCAGAGAGGCCCAGCTCCCAGCTCCCTGTCTGGCTGCACAGTTGAGCTGCTGCTGCTACCACATCTGCTGCACCATCTGGATCCCCCTACTCCCCACCCCTCCTCTCAGCTTTTTTTATTTACCTGTGGTTCCCTTCAACAAGCAGGAAGCCCGCTGGTACGTACTACAAAGATGGAGGACTAGCGGGGGAATGGGACAGGGTGAGGGGGGTGAACAAAGGCTTGGTTTCTGGCGTGTGTCGGCGGCACACATGTTGTCTAAAGAGGGCTGACATCAGAGCGCAGCAGGACGCCGTGAACGGGGAGGGGACAGAGGGAGAGACGTCCTTTAGCAGCCCGCATCACTTCCTCTCCCTGCACAGCCCAACAGACCGTCTTGATAATTAGCTTTTTCCTCATCCAAGTCCTGTCTCTCTGTCCATCCTCTTGTCCTCTGCGCCATCCGTCACGTCTCTTTTTGTGCGCCCCCTCCCACCTTTTTCAGACTTTTTTTTTTTAGCCTTTCTCTTTTTTAAGTAAAGGCGAACAGAGCGGCCTCTAGATGATATCAGATATATTTGTTCCTCTCCCTGCCTCCCTCCCTCATTTTCCTCTGTTTGTTTCCAGTGCCAGTTCTGCTGTGTTTCTGTGTCCCAGGGTTCTTTTTGGCCTACGCATGGACAGACGCATTCAAAGCCTGTTCAGCTAATTAGCATTCTTCGCACAACTTTTCAACCGCTGACCAAACTTTGTTTAGTATAAAGTGTGTGTGTGTGTGTGTGTGTGTGTGTGCTTCTTTACTTTACTTTTATTGACTGATGATGTGAAGGCAAAGACTGATACCATTAAAATATTGTAATGGCATCACTCTTATGAGAAATATACTTTATGTGTTATGTGGCAATATATTTGCGTTTTTCTTTTTACAATTCATACTTTTATGTCTTAATTGGTTCAGGTATGATTCATGCTCCCTCTCTTCACTTTATGCAAACGTTGGGTGCCCAAGTGTGAGGCACTTTTCAAAGAAAGTCCTTTTGGTTTTGCTCGACAGTAACAAAATGACAGAGCAGGTGGATCATTCCAAATGGCAGTCATTGTTATTTTAAAAGAGCAGACATATGTTGGAGAGTGAAGCGCGGTTCATTTCAAAGGAATGATGAAAGCCCAGTGTTGGATTGTTCAGAAAGAGGCCCCTGTGAGCGGATAAGGATGTGGCAGGAAGGGTGTTAAAGGAGAAAGAAAATGCGTTCAAACGACTATCCTCTCTCCTACACCTTGCTTCCTTTCCTCAATACATTTTAATTTGCCTAAGTTTGCATTCTGTTGTTTGAACTATTTTGATGTTAATGTTGACAAAAGCCATTTTTGGAATACAATCAAAGATACATGGCTCATTTCTGCTCCAGCATTAGTTACACAAGGTCTTCATCTAATCTCTGTTCGTTATGTGGATGTGTTTTTCTACAGAACACAGTCCAAACACAGTACCAACTGTGGTACAGGGAATAAAGTGTCCCTATTATTATCTGCTCTTAAATTATGCTGAAGCTCTATGTCTAAAATGTTAGTGGTTTCTTAAATATATACATGCATGTTTATAAACCTTCATTATCTTTGTTTTCCTTTTTCCCATTCAAGTGCTGTTGTACTTTGTAAAATAATAAAATATCTTTAGAAAACAGCAGAACATCGTATCCAGCTCAGTTTCCTCTGCTTCCTACAGAAGTGTGTGGTGTTGGTGACCTTCGACTGCGGCTTTGTGCTGCGCTGAACGAGCCGAGGAGCCTCCTGTGTCTGAGCCTGTGTCTGAGCCTGTGTGTGTGTGTGTGTGTGTGTGTGTGTGTGTGTGTGTCTGAGCCTGTGTGTGTCTGTGTGTGTGTGTGGCTTTAGGCTGCGCTGTCTACCCCGACACTTGCATTAAACTTACCCCACTTTATTTACATTATGACCCAAACCTATGTGTATTTTGTGTGCTCCTTGTGCTCTTTCTCCCGTCCTGTATATGCATTGCAACACCAGAATTTCCCCACTGTGGGACGAATAAAGGTTTTCTTATCTTTATCGACTGAGTGACTTTATAGCTCAGAATAATCGAAAATCGCAGCATTATTTTTCTGTTAGAGGCCTTTGTTCCGATAAACCCTTGTTTCCGTTGACATGTTGTTCCTTTTGGCTATAATCTTGCACACTGGCAAAATGATATTTACTTCTATTTTAAATGTTTTTAATCAATGAATTATAATTATTTTTACTTTCTATTTCCATCGAATCCTTTAACCTTCCCAGTGAAACCTCACACAGTAGTAATCCAAAGATTTCCCTTTATCCTTTGCAGTGACAGAGTTGGACGACCTGCTGAGTTCCCAAGATGCCCTGATAAGGAAACTGAAGGAGGAATGTGTCACTCTGGGAGCTCTCCTGGAGGAGCGCACTGGAAACAGCAGGTGATTATTCAGCTTTTCTTCTATTTAGTTACCTCCTAATCTTCACCAGCTGTGTTCAAGTGCACTAATCCTAACACCATTATTAGATTACATTTAAATGGCCTAATTTCTCATCAACAGAAAAATATGAAACTTCCATATGTTTGTCTGTACGCTGGTATAAGTACTGTAAAAAAAAAAAGTCATCTATGTTATATTGTTGTTATATGTGTACTTAAAAACCCACAAACATTCTTGTTATGGGTAGAGAAAAACATTTTGATCTTATAGAATATATAAGACAATACAATAGTTTTATTTTGGGGAAAATAATAGCAATAATAATTCATTTTTTAAAATTAATTTTTTGATCAGCAGCAAATGAGATATTTTCATTTTTCCTTTTTCATATGTTTGAGTGTTGTCACCTTTTGCTCTCACGTCTTTATTCAAAATGCCTTCTGTCCATAAAAACCCTAAACTCTACTTTTAGCTGCTCCTCTGTGTGTCATTTTAAAGCTCCCTTTCTCCGTGGCAGCTTTTGGGAATTAGCGTTTCGACATATCGCACAGTGACCTGTTTTCTTGTTAACCTGATGCTACAGCAGTCACAGTGGGCGCCCAGCTCCATCTGCGCTGCCTGTGTGCGGACTGTGTGTGTGTAGTGTGTGTAGTGTGTGTAGTGTGCGTCTGTATGTGGTTGTGAGCTCTGTGTCGTGTGTCTTTAGCTGCACATTAGTCACATGGCACTGGCCTTCAGAGCTTCCAGCCTCGGACAACACAGTATGGCTCTATGGTTCCATATTAATGACATATCTAGCGTGTGTGTGTGTGTCTGCTCTTTGTGCTTCCTCTTTCTGTGACACAAATCAACTGTACATGTTTGTGGAGGTTTAGGCGCACTCTGGTCTTGGTGTGTTTTGTGCCATGGGCTGTTTGAGCTCCTGGAGTCTAAGCCCAGTGTAGCGGTGAAAGTCCTGCTGGACAGCCGCAGCTTGGCTAAGTGAAGTTACTCTCAACTTACCTCAAAAGTTTCTTCAGAGTTTTCTCCTTTTGTATGGTGCAGTAAGTAGAGTAAGTACAGTAAGTACAGTTGTGGCCGCATCACATCTGTTTGTCTGACATCTTTTTCACGCTGGTGCCTATCTTTTCTATCTCTCTCAGTGTAGGTATAGATTAGACAATTTTACTAGTCTCTTTATTGAAGGTCTCTCTGTCTGCGGCAGGCGTGAAGTGGAGCAGTTATCGTTGGAGCGGCGGCGGCTCGCAGACACAGTCCAGAGTCTGAGAGGGCGCTGTGTGGACCTGGAGCAGCAGTGTGTGCAGCACGGCCGCATGCATCAGCGCATGAAAGACAGGTACAGACTCTGTCCTCTGCTGCAGAGAGCTACTGTTTATTCAGGCCCAAAAGAATCGTTTCAGTGGTCTATATTCTTTCAATCAATAACGCCAGATAATTGTTAAATAAAAACATATTTGTAGCTCTGTGATTGGAGTTGAGTGGCAGTCACCACCAAACTTTTCCCTTCCTTTGTGGCAAAACAAAAGTTTGAGGTTGTACTTTTGGTGAAGTGAAAGCCGCTGCTTTCTCCTGGGCTTATGCTGCACGATCTGTACGTGCGCCCTGGGGTGTGGCTGGCGTTCAGCCTGCTGCTCTGCCGTGGGTGCGGTTGTGTAGGAGTTGTTGCCCCGCTCAGTAGGACCCCCCCCCCAGCGCCCCCCTCCCTCCTCAGACGTACTAACACACTCTTCTCCCTGGTTCTGTCACTGACACTACATATTGTCTACCACCCACTGGCGTTAACCTGTCGACTGTCGGGATGCAGCCAAAAAGACAAAGTTTACCGAGTCACAGCTGCCTCCTGGTTGTGTGCGACCGATGCGTTTGCGTGGTTCAGGGAAAAACTGAAGTTGTCATAAAGTGTGAAATATGAATATTCTGTACATTTATGCACATATGTTATAGTGGTATTTTTAAAAGTGTGTGTGTGTGTGTGTGTGTGTGTGGCTCGCTTTTGCATGTTCTCAAGAGGGTTTAGAGCAGGAGTCTAACTGCCAAAAGTGGATTGGCTGGGAAGTTGGCACCTAACTTCTCTCGTCTCCCAACTGAACCACGATAATCACTCTTGGCATTTAGTGAGTTTTATTTTCTGCTCTGACACTTACTGGGTTGATGAATCCTCCTGATATTGTTAGCCTCCAGAGCTTGGTTGTACAGCAGGTCAATTTTAGACCTTCAGCTTTACCAGTAAACCATTGTGCATTCACAGATCTTTTTGCTGCATTGGTTCAGTTTTTCCAGCTGTAAAAGTTTGTGACGTTTCTGTGGAAGTTTTTTGTACATATGGTATTTTGCGTTTTGATAGTTGAATAAGCGGGCATACATTATGTGGTTGCGGTGGGCGCCCTGCCGTGCTGCTTGGGGGTTAAGGTGTATGTGTTAACAAGCTGGTGCAAGTGGGTTCAATATCCAGCGCCCCGCCCCTCCCCACAGCCTCTCCATCGGCCTGCAATCTGTGCTGCGAAGAGCGGCAACAGCGCACCACGCACAAAACATTTGGAAAATCAGCTTGATTTATTTTTACATGGGCAAGCTGATTGCCAAACTACACAGGGGTTTTTAGCACACAATGTTTTGCTTCACCAATTATTTATTAATTTAACTATTTCTGCATTGCTTTTTGTTTTTTTACCCTCTTGCTTCCAGCCAGCAAGAGTTTGAAAGGAGGCTTGCATCTGACTTAAATAAATTGTATAATGCAGAATTAATTCAAACACAAGACAATTGTCTGTTTAGACTCCAAGCAACATTATTCTTTTTTTTAACCTGTACATTTTTCATTCATAATTTAAATAGAATTTGAATCTTTAAATGTCTATTTTGTGGTGGAAAAAGCAGTCATTGAAGTGTGCAGTAGAGATGGACAAATTGAGAGAATTTTTGGTGGTTGTTGATGAAATCGCCTTCTATAGTTGAATTGTGTAAACGTTGTTCTCTTACGGATTAATGATCATGTATTTGAGATACTTTCAGAAGTGATAATGTGGAAGGCAGTACTTTTTGCTGAGCTTTACTCTTAGGTTTCTCAATTATTCCTCTGTGTTTCACCATTTCTCTTTAATTTTATGCATGTGGACTTTTTAAACTGTACAACTTTTCTCCACTCTCCTCCGCGACTTCCTTCCTTTTCAGTCAGTAGCAAACGGCACACAACCTTCTCACCCCACAGCTGCTGTCAGGCTGTTTCACCAATTATCACTGTGCTTGTACAAACTTGGGTCACATACACAGTGACAGACCCAGCGAACACCACCACAGTGAGCTGTGTGCGAGGCCAGTGCATCCTTAAAGGAGCGCACGGCGTATACGCAGATGTGCTGCAGATCCACAGGCTTCACTGGGCCATATGGGCTCCATGAAGAAAGATGGTGCGTGCGTCTGGAGGAGCGCTGCGCAGGGAGGAGGGCTGGAGGACGACGGAGGGCCATGTGTGGTATGAGCTGTGCAAGCAGTTGTTGAAGTATGTGAGCCGTGGATGTGTGTGTGCCTCAGCACCAGAGGCTCCAGGAGATTGCTTAATGGAACAAATGGTCGCGGCGGGCCGGGAAGAAGAACAGGCTTGCTGCTACCGCGGGCGCATGGCGCGCTCCGGGCGAGGGCTGCTTCATCTGGGCCCCTGCCACCCACTCCCCCACACCCCACTCCCAAACACGCAGCGTGCTGCCATGCCCCACAAGCAAAAGGACGCTCGTCTTTAAACTTTTCATTAGCAAATGAAGTTGGCAGGGTCTGGCACAGGGAACCAGAGCTCTTTTATTTGTCTCTGTCATCTGTGTGCACACATTCTGAGACGTGGGGCGGATGAGAGACTGAAGGATCAAATGAACGCAGGCGTAGGCCAGTGCACCAGACATACTGTCTATATGCTCTTTAGAAATTGGAGCTCACACTGAGACCTTCCAAAGATTAAGCCATTCTACTCATTTCCATTTTTAAGATCCAGCAATAGTCAAAAATCTGTGGAATCTGAGGTTTGGGTCATCTTTGTATCCAATGTCTCTTTTTTTGAATACTTTTATCTGTATATACCACATGAATACAAAGGCTTTATAGATGAAAATGATTTTGTTTAAACACACACAATAGTCTCTCCGGGGCGTCACCAGATTTGAGATGTTATAGCCACCTCTGTTTTGCTGTCATCTTAAATAGTTCCCTCTGGGTGGCGCTAAAGCCTTCTCCTGGTTTGTTCTTGTGGTTTGTCTCAGTGCTGCCCAGCTGGCTCCTGTAGCCGGGAGCAAGCGCAGGGCGGCCTGCTGAAAAAGCATTGTCAAACGGTGGCTTTACAGCTCTATCACTCACACACAAACGCGCTCAGACGCACACATTTCAGCTCAGATGTCGCTGTAGCCAGCGGCTCACAAGCTGGAGCGTTAACTGTGCAAAGCTTCACATCTCCAGCCCCAGTCAGCGACACTCGCTAACACAACTTCATAAAAGTACAAGTAGAAAAGCAGAAACACCTGCCCCTGCTTCAGAAGTAACTACACAAGAAGTAAACTCTTTAAAGCCATGAAAGCAGTCCTCAAACAGAGCATTTAAAAGGAGGTCCTCACGGCAGCACTTTGACACTGACTCAATGATAACGCTGCCTTCAGCACCACACAGACCTGTGTGAATGTGATCTCACAATAAAAGCAACAACTTCTGCACAGATTTACAGCTGCTGCAGGCTTCACTCTTAACCCCATCTGTGCAAATGTGCACGTGTCATTCAGGCTCAATGTGCTGCTGATCTGAGCAAAGATGAAGGTCTGTGCACAACGCTTCTTGAAGTGTTTTTCCAATTTCTTTTTTAAAGTTCTAGTTAATAGTTTAAGTTGCAATCACCAGTAAATGAATGTAATCTTTTTAGACACAGTTCCTTGATAAAACTAATATAATGTTAAGTAAACAGATGTTTCTACACATCCAAAGGCCTCGCTCTTAAAACCTCACCTCTTAAGCCACACGCAATAAATCAAACAGTGAAGAAAAGCATGTGAAGCTCCCTGATCAAAATCAACAGTGTTCCCATGTCAAACGATGTGTGTTAGCAAGAGCAACAACTGGCATGACAGGTTGGCGGCGGCAGAGGGGGCATTGCCGTGGGCCTCGCACACAGACACACGCTCTGGAGTGCAGCGGTGCCAGCCAAGTCTGCTCTGGAGCTCAGGGCGCCCAGGGTGGCAGCGGCAGGGCCTGGATCGGGCAAAAATCTGCTTTGGTGAGTGTGTGTGTGTGTGTGTTTGTGCGTCAGTGTGCGAGTGTGTGTGTGTGTTTGTGCGTCAGTGTGTGAGTGTGTGTGGCAGCTGCAGTCGTGACGCCTGCGGCCGTGTTGTTGTAAACCAGGCGCCCCCCTTCACACAGGTTCAGAGCGTGAGGACAGGCTGCTGCGTTTGGGCGAAAGCAGCAAAGATGAAGGGCCACAGCGTAAATAAGGATCATGTCAAGGGCCAAGACGGATAATTGAATTTGACTAATTAGATTGAGAAATGAATAACCCTCCAATGTGGTTAATTGCATTTTGTGTTACAGAAATTTAAATTAATTTAAATTTGTGTCACTGTTTTCTTGTTGATTTTGTTTATCACTGCTATCATCTTGGGACTCTCTCCACAACATTTCTCTGCATAATTTATATCAAAATGATTATCTCAAAACAGCAGTAAATATAGCTATAATACAAGACACCTGATCAGCACTATTACTACGACCCAGCACTACTTTCATCAGTAAAATCTTAAATTTGACATAATTTCAAATGAGCAAAGTAGTAGCTTCACTCTGATCGTTTGCCCACAAGAACAGACTTTCCAAATGTGAATATATATATATATATATATGCAATCCGCCGTGTTTTGCCTGAACAAACGTGCTTTTTTACAACCGGGGAAATATGTATTTGTAAATTAAATAAGCAGCAACCTAATTAAAACGACGTGGAACTGTTAGATCTTGCGCTAATCTGTTTTCTTCATTAAAGATTGACGACATACAGCGAAACGTTTTTTTCCTCAGAAGCAGATTTTGAAGTGAAGTCCTCCCGTTAACACATGCGTCTTTATATATGTATTTGCAACAGTGGCCTCTCTCTGCCGCAGCTCAAACCCACACGTACAGCGAGTCAGATGGGGATCTCTGAATGACAGACCCAACCGTTACCGTTTCTTTTTTTTTTTTTTTTTTATACATCTCCTATTTCTCTCAGAACATGACGATAGCACTTTCCCTTTGGACCGTGCCTTCAGGACATATGCTTTCCACCTGTAAATAAATATGCAAACACGACCGCCGAGTTTCCACGCTCGCTGCTGTATGCCACCGAGAGATGCACCAGCGTCTGTGCCACTTCTAATTAATCTCTTCAGTAGCTGGAGTTAATACTGGTGCAGATTGCCGAGATGCCAGAGCTTTTTGTTGCGAGCCGGTCTGGGGAAATTACAACAAAAAGTGCCTCGCAGCTAAACGTGTATTTTGTGGAAAGGAGAAGGACTTGTAAAAGAAAAAAGAAATAGGGAAAAGTGTTTGGTGTGGATGTGGTTGTGTGTCAGTGGAGGGCAGGGACCAGCAGGTGGTGTCCTTTGTCCTCTTTCTGGAGACGCAGGGGACGATGTCGAGGTCCCTTCAGGCTTCAGCGAGATGTGAAGATGAAAGGCAGCTTTAAGAAGACCTGAATGAGGGCTGGAAGCTAAAAAGCATTTATAGACTTTATCAACATTTGTGGACATTGGTCGTCTGCTCCTTATGGACCAATGTCTCTGTGTCTGTGTTGTAAAGTCCTGTGAGATAACTATTGTTGTGAATTAGGGCTGCACAAGATTAAATCAAATTGTAATTGAATTATATATTATGATTATTTTAGAGCGATTGTTAAGATTTTCTTGCTTGCCTTTTTATATGCACTATATTTTTTTTCTTCCTTTTTTCTACCTCGTTTGCACCATACAGCAAAGCAAATTCCTAGTTTGTGACTTCCTGTTACTTACAAAATAATTCTGATTGTCCCTGAAGGTCTCAGGGCTGGGATCATTTTTCAACCAAAAATACCAGATGCATGAAATTAGTCATAATTGACTTTTCATAATTGTAATGGACTATTTATAACAAAAACGTGACATCATAGTAGTATAAAAATAAATACACGTAGAATAAATAATTTGTCATCAGTATTACACTGTGTTTGTTCACTTTCTCCATTGAGGATATTTTAGTCTTGAATATTTAAAAACATGAAATAATAAATAATATCAATCATTGTTTTACTCATCAACATAGAAGTCAGCGACCAGTTTACTGCTGACTGCTTTTAGTCTGAGGCTGAAAGGAGACATTGGAGTTTAGATTTTGCTGTGCGCTTCAGATTTTTTATTTCCAATAAATTTAAATTTAACTGTAAATGTCCAAAATATATAAGCTAAGATAAACCTTTATTTGTCGCTCAGTGTGGAAATGTCAATGTCCTTTTGTGCACTACAGAATAAAAGCAGAAGATACCAGCTCTCAGGTTAGGCCCACATCAAACAGGCTCTATTATTTAACATAACAGAAATAATATATAAACAATAAATAATAAAATAAAACTCTGGAGGCATAATTACGTTTGGTTCAAGGATAAGTCACTTGTGGAGTATTCTCTGTAGTTCGCAGCATCATGAGGTATTGACAGATGCTGATATGGTTTTTAATATCATTGTATATGTGTATGTTAGCAAGAGTAAATTAGGGAAGTCAATATCCATCAGAAAGCCAACAGTTAACATCATAAGCCTTACACTCTTCAACTAAGCCAGGTTTATCCACGTCCCATCGGACCGTCTCCAGCGCTCGCTCCCCTGGCAGCGGGCAGAGGCGCGGCCCGCCCCTGTCCCGCGCTCTGGGGTGTAGCCAGTGCCGGAGCATTAAGCCGCATTAAGCTCTAATTAATGAGCGTGCCAGTCGATGGAGGCCAGTTATTGGATCTGCTGCTTTAGCGCCGCTTTGTGTCCGGGGCCGAGGAGAGAGCAGAGGTGGATTACAGGTGTACGCTGTGTAAGGGGGCCAGAGGTTGGGACGCCCTGGGTCAGATGGCCCTGTCGCTGCTGCCCAGAGCTGTTCCTGGACAGACACACAAACTCACACATAACAAATGCTCCGGTCCACATCTGAGGGATCTGCAGAATAGAGATTTAAATAGTTCCAGTCGGTTCAAACGTGCAAAACATCAAGAAAACAAGTGACACGAGCTAATACCTCCATGCTTAGACTTTCACAGAGAACATTTGACTTCAGCCAGAGTATTTATCCTCATTGTTGTGTTGTTTGAATTGAATAAAGTTATTGATTATAGATTGAAGAGTAGATGAACCACCAAGACACAAATGAGGGTATATGTACACATCATGTAAATGTTGTGATATAGAATGTGCACGTTCTTGCTCCGTTTGTTTTGATTCATTTTGTTTAAGAATGAGATTTTTTTCATCTTTACATTAAAGACAAAAACAATTGGCCTCTAAGTGCTGCTTGTGCTGGTTCAGAGTTCGAAGAAAAACGTGTTCTAAATGCTCTGCCTGCTGTATCATGGCTCACACTCTGGAAAAGAAACATCACAAAGGTCCAATATTGTGCGTTTTTTACGATGCTAACATTTCAAACTCTACTTTAATCTTATTGAATAAACTCAATACTCGATACCAAATTTGCTACAGTGAGGTTTTTTTTGGACAAAAACTAATAGTCATTTTTATCACGCCAGTTATTCAAACAAAGTTCAACATTTACAGCAGTGGTCGTGAACAAAAAGGGTTCAAACATCCAAAAAGAAGTAACCTTGATAGTAATTAAACGGCCTTTATTAGAGGTGGCTATACCAGTTCAATTATCTAAAAAAACTGTCCTGTTTTTCATTTTTATATTAGTATCAACACTTGCTCATGTGAGTCTTTTACTGTTGTTAAGTTTTGATTTATATCTTATTTTTGATGCTTTCGACAGCGGCCCGACACAGACATACAGCGTGTTGAGTAATATATAAATGTAAAGGATGGAAAAGCAGTGTATTGTGCGGCACCTTGAAGTGGGCCAGGGAACAGATTGCGGAGGAGAGCGGGATGTTGGGCTCGGCCTTCTGTCACGGGCGCGCGGCTCTGCCAACATGACCAGCAGGATGAGGGCAGCTGTCCACACCCCCTGGC